>JACGDI010005243.1:23302-49617 GCA_014898725.1 Jacaranda copaia | reverse complement strand
TTATAAGATGTCACTTTAACATAATAGGGACCCGAATAAATAATACTTATAACAATAGGTGAACACAACAAGACATTACATAATAACAAAAGCATTTTCAAAACAAATAATAGACAAACCAAAATGTTGGGAAGCGAGAGGCAATGTATTGATAGAATGAGAACTCGAAAGAGCGACACATGGAATAACAAAGACGTGACATAAAAATATATCATAACAGATGCTGTATACATAATTTAGCAGAACTGTTGGCAAAATCCAACCTTGTTTCTCCTAGAACAAGAAATAACAACATAATAGGAATAAAACCTTCCTGATCTCTTCATTGCTTGAGCACACAACTCGGCATGAAACTAATTGACATGTGGCATGGCTAGTTGCATGTCAAATCCCACAACTCGTAGATAACTACCTCCAAACTACCTACGAGTTAGGATCATGAGTGGGTATTTGCCGGAAGACCAGTCATTGTCGGTTCGTTCCACCCAATCATCTTTGTGTACCTAGCCCAGAGCCCAACTTCCCATGGCATCTCTCCAAGTCTAAACTTCCCAAGGGCCTCCCCAAGGGTGATCATGACATAATGCTAATAGCAAATATGAATTTTGAAATAATTGTTCAAAGGAATACATATAAAAATAATCGTTCAAAGGAATAGATATTAGAACGGTACAAATCATATAACATGTGGCCATTAAGGCCGAACGAATAATTTGCAAAAACAAAATAATCGAAGGCACTGAATAAAACTGATTAGCAAGACCAAAACATGAACATATACGGGGTCAGCGAGCAAGGCTACAAGGTAGGTATAAGGGACATGAATCTAATAACATAAAAGGGAGTTCTAGGCATCAGAATGATTGCAAAACAGACGCGGATGGATAGACAAGTGGATATGATTTATTTCCCAGGAGAAAGAAAGGCTATAACCTCACCTTAAGTTTCTACAGCAATGCGATCAATGTCCTATTGCCTCAGAGATCTGGGATCCTCGTCACCTATTCCAATGAAACATATATAAATATCAATATGTCTATGTAGTACTTTTCTAATAGTAATTGAACTACTAGTACGCCTTAATAGCATAAATTTCCCATTTCGAAGAGTGTCCTTACTTCTATCTTGATCTAGTTAGGGTATGGCAATCTTATGCTACTAGATTTCAATTTTTTGATTGCCAAAGCTATATTACTAGAATTAATATATTTTTGGCTTGTATGAATAATTATAAATTTTTATTCCGAAGACAATGTACATTTATTTCCCTAAAATATATTGGCGCCGCTAAGGAGTACTAATTGAGGAGTTTTTCTTGCCACTGTTTATCTTAATACCAATAATATATAAATTGATAGTCTAAGCCCATGTTTAATAGTCTAGTCAATCGGTAAAAATTTATTATATTTTCTAATAACAGGTATCCCTTACAACATTACACAAAGTTAGGGTTTCAATTACATTAATTAGCTTAATTAACAATGATTAAGGTCCAAATTTAATAATCCGAGTCCGTTGAGCAATGCATACAACTTGTATATCCATACATTTCAATTTGGGATCATAACTCTCAATTAAATTAATTAGCTTAATTAACAATAGTTAAGGTCTAAATTTATTAATCCGAGTCCGCTAAGCAATGCATACAACTTGTACATCCATACATTTTAGTTTGAGGTCACAAATCTCATCCCATTCACACTAAATACATGAGATATATCACATTAATTCTTTCAAATTTAACTAAGCAACAAATTATTGATTTAACTAGATTTTTACCAAATCGTTCAATTCTGAAGTCTAATCACAACATAGGATCACCATGTATGCAATTGCATTGACGAGCTAAAGTTACTATTCTTGGATAGCTGCCCCCCCATCATTCATTGTGGGAATTGCGCTCGACTGCCACCAATCAAAGCACTTCAATGCGTACTACAAAACCCAGAGATTAATTTTCAACTCTGCTGCTGAATTATCACTCAATTTGCTAGAAAATGAAGTTGTGCTTCCTCAACGCCATCGTGCGCCGCCGCTTTAATTTCTCCTCTGTCAATGGTTGGTTTGCGAAATTGAGATCACTATTTTGACCCTTTAGCTGAACCCGTCAAAGCCCGTTGCTTAAATCCAAGCTCTTGCGGCCAGAATTGTTGCACATGCCAACTCTATCGTCGCTCCGCTTTGGACTTTAGTTTTTTGGCGTCTTGTCAGTTGGTTTTGAGTGTTTTGGGTATGGATGTGTTAGCAGTGTCACGGGGAAGCTAATGATCAATTTTGTTTTAGATGATCGACAATGCTGGTGGGATTTCACTGAAAGAGTCTTGGTGGTGGCGGGTTGCATGTATGGATTATGAGAAAATGGGGGGTGGGTTTGCTATTTATAACTTAATTTTTCAAGAATTACAAAAGGACACCAAACTTCACTTCGATTTACAATTGAGCCTTGGGACTAATTAGTGCCTTGGTTTGATCTCTTTGACCCATTCTTATTACATTATGTAGTCTTTAAACCTGAAGTCATATTCAATTTAAATTTTTTGCAAATTTAAATTTTGATTTTGAGTCAAGCATTCCTATTGGGAATTTTTAGGGGTGTTACATAATTAGTAAATAATTATAAACTATATATGAATATATATATATATATAAATATGTGTATATTTCTTAAATTCAAAGTTGTGCCACTAAGCAACAAAAATGATAAAATAATTAGACTAGACTTATCACCTAGACATATCAGATTTTACTTTTTGCCAACGAGGCAAAAACTCTAAATGACAATGCACCAGATGAGCCACATCAACTTTTCTGGCGACTTTTCCCATCTCCAACTAAAAAAGGACTAAAAATGATAATTTTTTAATATTTATAGAACTAAAATTGTAATTTTACAATTTATAAGACAAAAACATAAATTAAACAAAGTTATGGGACAAAAAATGCAATTTTGCCAACAATAATCAAACTGACAAAAAATTCACCTTTTTATTCAAAACTTAATAAATCTCGAAAACAAGCTAACTTGTGTTCTTTCATGAAAGAATACATTTCTTCCATCAAATATAAATATATAATAAACACACACCCAAAAAAAAAATAATTCTTATTCTTATTCAAAATTTTGAAGTTTCGAAAACGAGCTGAATTGTGTTCTTATATAAAAGAATACATTTTTTGAGATCATATATATAACAAAAGAACGAAAAAATCTTACTTTAGTATTGCTTCTGGATCGATTAAAAAACTGTACACCAAAAGAAATTCAGTGTGATTAAGTTAAATCTAACCTTATAACAGCCACCTCTGTCCTCTGTTAGCCATCCTTTGTTGCTTAAACCTTCTCAACACTCCTTCCATGGCTAAATCGAAGGCGTCGGGGATACTTCCCAAATCAGTATTCGACCGCGAATACAACAACCTCGGCAAGAAATCCGCGATCGTCTCTCTCATCTTCTTCACCACTTCTCTGCTATACTTCTCCAGAACTTTCTTAATGATCGATGTATCGTTTCTAACAACGTTCTGGTCGACGAAAACCGAGTAAGTTCTGGCGGCCGTTGGCAAGTGCCATTCGTACTGATACTCGAAGCTTCCTCTCCAGAAGTAGACCGGAATGGAGCCGGCCAGCATGCAGTCGAACGCCGATCGTCGCGTGAATCCGTCGCCTTTGGGCTGGAGACAGAAATCGGAATCCAAGAAGGCTTCGAGGATGGCCGGAGCTCCGTCGTAACAGTGGTTTATGGAGCAGTCGACTACTCGTGAGATCGATTCGTTCTTGCAGTAGCTCATTAGTAGTCCTCTGAAGTCGTTTTTGATCTTCTTACGGGTTGCTCCGACGAAGGAAAATAGGCTGGAGCGTTTCCTGGAGAGGATGAAGCTCTGCCAATGGCGTATGTCGGATTCGGATCTTGGGTGGAATGCTGTGGGATAGGGGACGCTGATTTCTAGCTGGTCCCACTGACTTCTCTCTACTGATAAACGAAGAACGTTTTTCATCAATGGCATGTAGATGAATTTGGTCCCCCACTCGTCGTCGTTGTCGGTCAATCGGCGAAAATCCCACGTCAAACGACCCAACATGATGAAGTGATCCGACCCGTTTGAGTTCTTCCA
Organism: Jacaranda copaia; assembly: GCA_014898725.1. NCBI lineage: Eukaryota > Viridiplantae > Streptophyta > Magnoliopsida > Lamiales > Bignoniaceae > Jacaranda > Jacaranda copaia. Next base: position 45,504 of record JACGDI010005243.1, on the reverse strand, counting down.
TGGCGGCTGGTTTTTGACCCAGTTCAGCATCTCCACGCTGTGGAAATCGCGATCTTTTGACGTGTAATTGAACCAGAGATACTTCCCGACGGCGAGGCCGACGTAGAACGGGATGTAGAACGCCGTCGCTTGATCTTGATTCAAAGTTCTGCACTTGTAGTTCATCATCCTGTCATGGTATATGACTTCGGCGGCGTACATATCGGTCCAGTACCAAGCCGGGGTGAGGTTCATCGGCACGACGGCTTCGAGGCCAGTGGCCGGAGGCCCGAACCCGCCGTTGGAGACGGCGTTGCAGCGGGAGCTCCATGGGTCTATGTCGTGGCAGTTGTCGAGGAGGTCTTTGTTGAGCATGGACGGGAGATCGTAGACATATATTCGTCCGAATTTGCAGGTCTCGTCGTGGAGGGTGGTGGAGGGAGCGGCGGACTCGAATTTGCGGTGGTGGTCGGAGGGAAGAGGAGGCGGCGGAGAAACCCGGGTAAGGAAGAGGATGATTACGAGCTGTAGGACGGTGGCGATCAGCCATGCACAGTGGGGGATGGAGATGTGGGATTTGACAGAATGTAGGGTGGTTTTGAGTTCAAGTTTCTTGGATTTCTTGGGGGAGTGGTGGTGGTCAGCCGGCGACGACGGGCTACTGCTCGGCAGCATAGAGCCTTGCGAGGGTTTTATTTGGCTTGTGGGTTTGAAACCGAAGTCCGTATTATTGAGAGGAGTGGTTGTAATATGGAAAAGGAGATTTGAGAGTCACAATCTCACTTGGAAAGAATTAGGCATATGGATTTGAAAGATTTGAGAGTGAAATCTAAGAGGAGTTGAATTGAAGAAAAAGGGAAGAGAGTTGTTTTAGGTATAGTTTGTTCTGAACGAAGTGTTTAGAAATGATATATAAAGAAATGAGTATATTTTAAATTCGTTAACATAGATATTTTAATTTTTTGTTGGGTAAGTAAAATTAATATATAAATAAATTAAAATATAATATATAAATTTATTATTATATTTTTACATTTTTTAATAATTTCCTCATTTTTTTTATTCTAAGAATAAAGTTTAATTGGAAACAAGATTAAAAAAAAAATTTATTTGATCTTTGTAATTCTTATAACATTAAATCACATTCCCCCTTTCGATTTATTTTCACAAAAAATAATAAATAATGTTAGGCTTAAGAATTGTTAAGAACTTTTATCAATTAAAATAAATATTAAAAAATATTTAATTAGGTATGTATCATACGTAATAAAACCAAGCGACCAAGGTCTTAAAAAATTTATTTCGAAAATTTGTAAAAAATTACATGTTAAGATGTGAGTCACACTCACACAACACATCATTTTTATAAAGTGTTAGTTTGGTGATATTCATGTTATATTGCTTAATGAGATTTTAAAAAAGAAAATGTACCATGAACTTTTGCAAGAATTAGACATATATATGTGCTCGATTTGAAACAATCTTGAAATAACATAAATATTAATAAAAATTATTTAACTATGTTATTTTCATTAAATTTATACACTCTTAGCATTTTTTTTAAGAATGAGTAATTTCCCAAACCTACCCCTTGTCAGATCAACCAATGGCGATGGCATCTAGGACAATTGGATTCCTTCACATGGAGCCATGGTGAGAAAATATAGTTTAGACATGAGAATTCAAATAAAGTACTAGGAATTATTCTCAAGACATTGGACTTTGCCCAAAGTGCTTTATTCAGGACAGAGATAGGCATTATTTTTTCAATAATAGATTAATATAATATTAATGGTGACAATGACAGAAAGGCAGGCAAGTGGAGCAACGTTATTGATGGAAGAGAAAAAGTAGAGTTTATGGTCTCAAAGAATAATTATTATATTTTATTTGTAGACAAAGACTAATTGTACTAGCTAGGTGGCTAGGCTATAAACATAAGCAAAAAGGTTGGGTGGAGTTGGGCATAATTAACTCCATCACAATTATTTCTTTTTTATTTTATTTTTATTTTTCAAGAACATAATAAGTTATTATTATAGCCATGAAAGAAATAAAGCCCTAATAAATTTGAAAGAAACTTGCATCATGCTTCACCATTTTGGGACCATTTTGGCTAGAAATAATATTTCTACACTTGACTATGGTTGGAAATGGAAGTATGATCTCTAGCTGAATTAGGAAAAGTATTATATACATTTCACTATATTTGTATCATATTTTTACACTTAACTTTGGCTGAAAATAAAATTAGGGTTGAGGCAAATTTTCTTGCAAGTATATTGAGATATACTTGCATAATATTTAAAGCTTGACCTTGGTTGAAAATAAAATTAGGGTCCATAAGAGTTTTTTGTATGCGGTGTGTTTATTTATTGTCGTATTTTATAATTTTTAGCTGAATAAAGAAAAGAATTTTATGCATTTCATTACAGTTGTCTATGTCTTGACATAATATCCACATACAAATTATATACGTTCATATAAGATTACTTATGAGCCATAATTTTGAACTTTTCTATCTATAATATATCTAACTAATATCAATTATTGAGTGATTTTTGATTTAATAATATTAGTTTTATATATAAAATATAAATTTGAGATTTGAATTTACCACATTCCTGATGTGTGTATATATACATGTTTAACAACAACGGACATCATTGACAAGTATTTGAAAAGAGTGCATAAACATTGATTGTTGAGGTTGATAATTTCCAACGGCAGAGGGGGTTAGGTATATGTTACCATTGAGATCCTTATAGTTATTTATAGCATCCGTATAATTTTTTATGGTCCCCCCAACAATACGGCCATGTCATAGATACAAACATTATTTTGGCTGACGGCAATCAATGTCAAATTCAGAAAAAAAAACAAAAAAAAAAATTTCCTACCCAATGATTTATTAATTTGTAGTAAATGAAAATTTTCAAGAGCTCTTTATCAAAGTACTAAAAATGTCACAAAATCTCTTTTAAAGTTTATTTATATATCTCTAAATGTGAGGATTTTTCAAACTTTAATGGACATGCAGAAATGAAATGCTATCAAGACTGAACCTCCCAATTTATTCATTACAAACTAATAATTTTTTTTTTATCGTGTGAATTGCAAAATTTTATAATTTGTATGCATATGAAAAGGAATAGCTTTTCCAGTATATATAGCAAGATTTAAAGCTTTTCTTTTTTGGTTCCTGGAAATCCGCTTTAGATCGAACTAATTCAGTTCTATTCCCCTTAATTTTGGCTTGCTGAATATTTTCACACCAAAACACAGTTATTCTTGCGGGTCAGTTCCACTGTTTCTGTATTGTTTCCTTTTCTTTTTTGTGATTTTCCAGGCTGTATTTTCTGATCTTCGTTGGTCTTGAAGTTTGCATTCGGAATCTAAACTGGGTTTACGGCTTTTGTGGACTGGCGGATGCTGACTGTATTTGAGTTAGAAGTGCGTTTTTTCTGTGCTTTACGAGGTGAATTTTGGTGGGTTCGGAAATTTAATGAGACGCCGGCAGGTGGCGGTGCTACCGTTGGGATAAACAAATGGAGAAAGGGCAAGGGAAAAATTCGGCTTTGTTTATTAGTCTCACTCTCAACTTTTTTCTGGTTTTGCCTGTTGTATTTCCATTTTGTGGTTCTTGGTGGTGGTAGTGTTGCTAATGCAATTCCCCTCAATTAGATCCCGTTTCCTCCATTGCTGAATTGAAAAATTCTCTGCCCATTGATCCCAATCCCTACTCCATTGGTCTCCCTAAATAATACCATTAGTCATCCTGAAGTTGATGTGGGGCGTGAGGGAGAAAGAGTGGTTGTTAATGCTTCCAAAGATGAAATCTTGGATCAGGTGAAGCCAAGCAATGTAAAACCCCCACCTCTGAGAATTGAAAATGAAGATAGGCCTAATCAGGAGATGCAGACTTAATTATCCGTTTATGAGGGCATTGAGAGCTGTAGAAAATAAGAGTGATCCATGAGGGGGAAGGTATATTTATGTCCATGATCTTCCTCCGAGGTTCAATGAGGATATGCTTAAGGTGTGTAAGAGTCTTAGCCTTTGGACAAACATGCGTAAGTTCACAACGAATGCTGGGCTTGGTCCGCCATTGGAGAATGTTGAAGGGGTTTTCTGGAATGCTGGATGGTGAGCAATGAATCAGTTTGCCGTGGATGTTATATATAGCAACCGGATGAAGCAATATGAATGCTTGACGAATTATTCGTCTCTCGCTGCTGCTATTTTTGTGTCCTTCTCTGCAGGGTTTGATATTGCTAGGTATCTTTGGGGGCACAACATATTGACTAGCGACGTTGCATCTCTTGCTTCGGTTGATTGGCTTGTGAAGAGGCTGGAGTGGAGTATTATGGGAGGAAAGGATCACTTTCTTGTGGCAGGTAGGATAACGTGGGATTTTAGGCGATTAACTGATCAGGAGTCAGATTGGGGTAACAGGCTTCTCTTCTTGCTGGCTGCCAAAAACATGTCCATGCTTGTGGTTGAATCGAGTCCTTGGATTGCAAATGACTATGGCATCCCACACCCCACCTACTTCCATCTTGCAAGGGATGCTGATGTGTTCAATTGGCAGGATCGGATGCGGAAATTAGAGCGGAATTGAAGTTCTCTTTTGTTTTGCTGGTGCATCCCGTCCGGGCAACCTCAAATCGATCCGGAGGCAGCGCAGATCATTGATCAATGCAAGAATTCGAAAGTGTTCCGACTTTTGGAGTGCGATTTTGGGGAAAGTAAGCGCCGCCATTCTCCAAGTAGTATCATGCAGATGTTTCAGAGCTCCCTTTTCTGCCTACAACCTCAAGGTGATTCATACACAAGAAGATCAGCATTTAACTCCATGCTGGCCGGCTGTATACCCGTTTTTGTCCATCCGGGCTGGATCTGCCGATACTCTGAACACCTGGCATTTACCGAATAATTATTCACTATATTCTGTGTTCATTCCAGAGGATGACATTCGTAAGACTATCAGCATAGAGCAAAGGCTCAGCCAAGTTTCTGCACAGAAGGTGAAGGAAATGAGAGAGGCGGTTATAAATTTCATTCCGCAGATAATATATATGCTGACCTTCGGTCGAAGCTCAGCTCAATTAGGCGGTTACAAACCATAAGAAAAAAGGTTGGTAGAGTTGGACATAATTAACTCCATCAAATTAAAAGCTTAATTATTTCTTTTTTTTTTAAATTTTATTTTATAAGCAACATAACAAGTTATTATTATAATCATGGAATAATATTTTCATAATATTTCTACTTTGGCTACTTGTGTCATGCTTTTACCATTTTGTGACCATTTTGGGTAGATATAATATTTTCATAACATTTCTACACTTTGACTATGGTTGGAAATATAATTATGAGCTCTAGCTGAATGAGGAAAAGAACTATATACATCTCATTATATTTGTATCATATTTTTACACTCAACCTTGGCTGGAAATCAAATTAGGGTTGAGGCAAATTTCCTTGCATTGTGTTTATATATTGATGGTCTTTAATCAAACGAGCTAAGGTATTATATATATATATATATATATCGATACACTTGCATAATAATTAAAGCTTGACTTCAGTTGAAAATAAAATTAGAGTCCATAGGGGTTTTTTTAGCATGTGTTGTGTACGGGTGGCAAATGGGGGGTTTAGCTTGGCTTTGGTTTGGGCTTGTGTGGGTTGGGTGAAAAATGAATTGGGTTTTATACCGGTTGAGATGTGTGAGTAGAAAGTGGGTTAGGCTCAAAATGGGTGGAATTATCGGATGCGTTGGGTTTTAAATGATTCTGATAAAAATTAAAAAATTAATTTAATTTATTTATTTTAAAAAATTAATTCAAAAAATAATAGTAATATTAATATACCTTTACACTCTATTTAATATACAATTTTCGACATAATGAGACTATTTATTTAATTATATATTTATTTTATTAATTCATATAATAATATTCAATTGCATTAAAAGTGATTATGAGTAGTATTTCTTTCATGAAAAAGTTAATTATGAATTATTCATATGTAGGTGGATGTTATTTTTAATTGTTATATGTTGTGTACTATGAATAGTATCAATTTGTGGAGCTATGTTATGCTTTGAAATCAGAAATATAAATTAATTGACAAGAAGATATGACATTTAGAGGAATAATACTTTAAATAAATTTTGCACAATGTTGAGTAAGCAAGTTTAGCATTTGACATTTGATTTCATTTTGAAGATATTCAATTTGAATTAATACTTCAAATTATATGCACCTAATTTTAGATAATTAATTTATTAATATTGTACAAAGTCCTAGATGCATATTTTAATTATGAAATTACTAATAATAAAAAATACGAGACTTTGATAAGATTAAAAAAACTAAAAATAATAACATTTTTTATTATTAATTCAAAATTAAATTTATTGAATTTATTAAATTTCATTTACATTTTTTGAATGGATTGAACCCATTTAAAACCCAAATTTGATATGGCCCATCTAAAATTCAATCTGCTCAAACCCATTTTTAAATTGTTGAGCTCAACCCAATCCAAAACTGTGTGGGCTAGGTTGAACCCATGAATTCTAACCCAAATTGACACCCATAGTGATGTTTTTATTTGTTGTTGTATTTTATAATTTCTAGTCGAATGAATTAAAGAATTTTATGCATATCATTACAGTTGTATGTCTTAACCAAGTGTCCACATACTAACTATATATTTTCATATAAGATTATTTCTGAGCCATAAATTTAAACTTTTCTATCTATAATATATCTAACTAATATCAATTATTAGTAATTTTTGATTCAATAATATTAGTCCAACATATAAAATGTATACTTGAAATTTGAACATAACACATTCTTGACATATGTGCGTGCATGTTTATAACATCAACGGTTATCATTGACAAGTATTTGAAAGAGTGCATAAACATTGATTGTCGAGGTTGATAATTTCCAATGGTAGAGGTGGTTAGGTATATGTCACCATTGAGATCCTTATAATTATTTAGGAGCTCATTGTATTAAGGAGAAAAAAAAAAAAAATCCTGCCCAATGATTTTATTAATTTGTAATAAATGAATATTTTCAAGAGCTCTTTATCAAAGTACTAAAAATCGTCACAAAATCACTCTTAAAGTTTATAAATTCCCAAAAATATTTACCGACGTCTCAATTTATTCATTACAAACTAAAAAATATTTTTATTTTACCGTATGAATTGCAAAATTTTTATAATTCTAAACAACTTACAAGCCCTTAGAATTTATTTATCCAAATAATTTTTGAACTATTTTCAAAGTAAGATTTTATAAAAGCTTATAAAATTTCTAACACAAAACTGTAAGGGAAATTTTGCCGATATTTAATAGTGAGAAGCCACCCAAAAGAAAAACCACTCGAAAATCTGAAGACTTTCTATGCACTTAGCAAAACCCCAACAAAATGAGCGGCCCACAACACTCAATCCACTCGTCACTATTGGACTAAAAGGAGACGAGCTGTAAAAGCATTTGATCCACTCAACACTGTTGGATTGAACCACCTGCCCCTCATCGCTGTTGGACGGAAAGGTTTCAATCCAATGATCATGGTTGGACCATAACCAAGAATATCACCCACCAAAATATAACCTTTGTGCGCCCTAATCAACATCATTCAAGAAAGTTTCACTTCATGGTGGACATGATTTGACACTAAGGTTGTAATTCCTCAATTTGCATGTACGATGACCGTATGCCGCGTAATTTTAGGGGATCAGAACAGAATTATACTGCAATGAAATCAGGCTATACACTGTATAATCAACAAATGTGCTATTCTGATTGACAAAAAGTAGCCCCTAATAAAGTAAACCACTATCCTTGGGTATCACAGTAGTTCTTCTGAAGACCATATAAGGGAAGTAAATTGATCACATTGCATATACGATGTTAACTGTAACAAGAAAGATAGTCTATGAATACGTACATTATGTTTGTATGCAAAGCCGGCCCCACCATTGTAGAGTACGCATCTAGGTACCATGCCACATCAGCATGTCGATCTGATTGTGTGGTGATCCAGTCATCTACCACGCGGCCGTTTGGAGAAGTTCCCTCTTGAAACGGCCGTCCCATGCACAGCTGATCCATGTGCAGTTACAGCGGTATTTTCTGAGACAATCTTCTGATGTTGATTCATGCCCACTGTAGAATTAGAAGGCCGGCTGTGATAGTATTGTGCGTTGTGCCGGTAATGTGAAGAAGAGTTGTGATGCCTGTCGGGGTACATCAGTGACTTGAGGTAATTTTTAGGCAGCTGACTTATCGCCGTTTTCTTCCCATGATTAGCAGCTTGTCCAAAATCAGCTGCACTAACCATTGTAGCAAGTGAGTCGACAGGTTCCAATGGCAATGAGATCCCGGACATCCCGTCATACGATAGGACACACGCTATTGAATAGAGTGAGGCCCCAAGCTGCTCTGGGAGAACTTTCTGTGGATGCATTACCTACACAAAACCAACTATCGTTTTATGATTTGTAGATTACTTGCAGTCACAGAATTCAGAGTGAAATTGCAAGAAAACTTACTTTGAACAAGATTGCAGCAGAAAGTCTCTCCCTAAGGCAATAAATTTGGGCAACATCAAGAGCGGTCGATTCAAAAGGAAGCCACCTGTCAACGACAACTTTAACATTATTTTCAGGTGACGACATAAATTTGTCACCGCGGTGGGAATTTGACACGTCATTGTTCTCTGTTTTATCATCATCACTATCATCATCGGCATCTTCGAAGTCACTTTCATCTTCCTCATCATCGTTTTCGTTTGGGGGGGCCACTGCAATCTCGGTGGCCAACAACAACAAGGGGAGTGAACCTACAACACTACAGTTTCTGATGTACAGTCCCCCGTCTCCACGAGTTATCTCATCAAATACAATCAAAGGTTCTGTACTGCACTTCTTAAAAGACAGCTTGGCATTGGTTGAATGGGGATGCAACCTAACCTTATTCCCTTCTGCCGTCTCTACAAGGGACCTCTTACCGTGCGGAATCACTCTCCCAACCATTGGATACATTCCAGCAACTACCACAGCATGGAGTATTCCTGGGTCCTGTGAGTTAAGACTACAACGAGAAGCATCTTGTGGTATAAAACCGTTCCGTAGTAGTTCACCCTGCAGTTGCTTGCGCATTCTTGATAGCATTTTCATAGTGCTTGAAGATATGAAGTACTGGGAACAAAACCTAGCTTCCTCACCCTTTTCCTTTGCTCTTTTCCAGCACTCAAAAGCAGCTATTATAGCTAACTGGTCACCATTGCCGCCATAAAATGAAGCCAGCTCTAGTTTAGCAGCTTGAGCTCTCTTCTTTTCGTTAGGTAGCATAGGTAAAATGAATGGATCTTTATAGTCGGAAGCGCAAGCTAAGGTCAATGCCGGGTCAAGACAATTCAATAGTATTGAAAAGAATAGCATCTTGCTTGTTAGTGGATGAACTGGCAGAGATCCAAGCTTCTCCCCAAGTTCCGTAAGTTTCTCATCAAGAGTCAGTGCCCCAATATCTTGAAGAAGAATGATTGCGTTACGTATTGTCTCATAAACAGGTGGGTCCAATGTCTTATACAAGAATTCTTCTATTTTGCAAGATGGATCAATAAGCTTCACCTGTCAAAGGAAACAAAAGCAGAATTTCATAAAAGAACTTAGAAGTGATTCATAATAACACACATGAATAGACAATACTTTTAACTACTGAAAACATGGTTGAGTTAGGTACCTGCAGGCACAGCTCTTCTATGGGCATCCTCTTAATCTCAGGAACTTGGAACTCTGGCAGTGATGCAGCACGGATTTTTGAATAAAGATGATAACAAATACCTGGTTGGCACCTCCCTGCCCGTCCCTCTCTTTGCTTTGCACTTGCTTTCGAAATCCAAGAAGAATGAAGAGTTGACACATTGTTATATGGGTCATAACTTTTTTCTTTCATTCGCCCACTGTCCACAACAAAAACGACATCATTGATGGTGACTGAGGTCTCAGCTATATTAGTTGAAAGAACAATTTTGCGGCATCCTGGAGGGGGCCGTTTGAAAACTTTCTTTTGCTCCACCAGAGGAACCATAGAATGAAGAGAAATAATAACAAATTTAGATGGATCCTTGAAAAAAGGGCTAGCTAGTAATCTCTCTCGTGTTCTGTTTATGTCATCCCAACCCGGAAGGAAAACAAGAATAGCTCCATCCTTCGAGTCATTACAGATTCTCCTCAGTAGTTGTTCAATGAGCACACAATCAATTAGTTCAGGGTCAACATTTTCCAAGTATTTATCAAGTAATTTTTGCTCTTCGTCAGGGTTTGTAAGCGGATTCTCCATATGCTTTTTAATAATTTCAGCAGCTTCCGTCTGATTTTCTTGTTCAGCATAATCAAAAGCAGTCATTCCTGCATAGGACCGTAAATGGCAGTCTACACCCAAAGTGAGAAGCATGCAAATATCACCAACTCTTCCTTTCTCGGCAAATACCATGAGTGGTGTTACTCCAGTTGTAGAATGCTGGTAATTGAAAACTTTTGGATCTCCTTCAGAGGATATTAACTCAAGAAGGGGATCAAACTCATCATTTGATAAGGCCGAGTCAATAGCCTCATTAAGAGCAACTCTCAGTTCCCCAGGTAATGAAGCATCCTCGATGGTCTCATTATGTTTAATGAATGTAAGGTGATTGTTTTCAGTTGATCTCACCATAGACAGCACATCCTCCAGATAGAACATTTTTACCTGACAATACAATGTTCTACACATGATATACTAAGTTAATAAAGAGATATATTAGCACCACATAAATTGGAAGAACAAACTTACAGGATAAGTAAACCCAGGTACTTGAACAATTGGGCAGCCACCAAAGTACTCTGAAAATCGTTCTGCATCTATTGTGGCACTCATTAAAACCTGCGTTCAAGTTGAACTGCCCATAAAATTTCTCGAGCCTAAGAAACATCCGAAATCTTGGAAGATATATTTGAAGGACAGATATATAACATAAAAAGAATTATGAAGACACCAACCAGATGCAGATGAGGATATGCAGGAAGTATGTCTCTGGAGACAACATCAACAGAAAGAGCAGAAATATTAGATGTAGTAATAAAAAATAGAGAAATTGCATACAAGTCACAGAATATTGCAAGCAAACCATGTAACAAGAATAAAAAACAAGGCACCGGAATACCTGATTATTGCAAGCATGAAATCAGAGAATCGATCCCTTTCATGAATTTCATCCTAAAAGTGAAAATAATGTTGTCAGTTACATATGGTTAAGAAAAGAAAGTGAAACACATGGGATGAAAATATCAAGTAAACTTTTTGTCCTTTAAATAATTGAATATGAAATACGAATAGGCACTGAGAAACCACTACTCAAAATTATGTGAACCTTCAGAAAAATTAAGGAGATCAATTAATAATATCCAATCAACAATGTCAAAACACAAAATGTAACACCGTTAAGAAAATGAGCATGCAAGACCGTCAGCTTTTCTTTTCATTATAACTTAAACAGATTGAGAACTCTCACCCCACTAGCCCCCATTGCCAACATAAGTTCTTTCAAACAGATCTGATTGCATTACGACATATGTAAAGAAAATAAGCAGGCCACAGTGTTTCTTTTTCTTTTTATTATGACTGAATGCAAGCAAGAAAGCTCACCCCAGTAGCCCTTAGTAACAGAAATTGTTCAAACAGATCAGTATTCAACCAACAGCAATGGAGTTAATACGGACCTACTCAAAGTTGAAGCCCAAACTAAAACTGTTTTGAGGTGACAAAGAAGATTGTTAAAGAGAGTTGACAGGAAAGAGAAATATATAGTTCTCTTTAACATAACAGGAATAAAACAATCACCAGATGGCAGATGCTAACTAAAAGAAGAGAACAATACCACAACTATGTGAGTTATGTCAGAAACACCATTTGGCTTTTTCTTAGAAGCTTTTTTCTTTGTTCTGCCACTTCCATTACTAACCAAAACCCTCAACAAAACTCCATTGGTGCAGAACACTAAAGATGAATGCCTCCCACCTTTGCTCTCCAGCCGAATCTAGCATCCAAGAAATAAACAAGGTCACCATGAGAGTACAGTCTAAGAGCATGCCTAATATTCATATTTGAGAATTAAAAGTGTTACATAGAAAGATAATGAATGTGATTGCGATGCAAGCAGATGGATTATTACGCTTGCCACAACCCCAGTCATTTCAGTGAGTTGACTCGCATATGTCACGTTATCAAGCAAATTAAGAAACTCATATTCGGTGTTTTCTAACACTGGTATGAATTATTTACCACAAAAAGGAAAGGGAAAAATAATCATAAGTAGATATACGGATAAGTATTAGATCATACAGTACCTTGTATCCAACAGAATCACCAATATTTTCACCTCTTTCTGAAGCAATTCTTTCAGCGACTGCACTTGAAATATGGAGTATTAAGTATATGCATTCGCTCACATTTGCGATCAATAATGAAGAGTGCAACAAATGTACATATAAATAATCATGACATAGACAGTTAGCACCACCTGATGTGGCCGAGATGCGTCGTGGCTGAGTACACACTATTTTACATGTCTCTCCTTTACTCCATGCATGATCCAGAAGAAACTGTGGGACCTGAATTATTCCATATTGCACGTGCCGTAATTAAAGAAAACATGCTCAAAACCAATATATTAAAGGATATTATGCAGCACTGCAGTACCAAAAAATTTTCTCATGAAGTCAAAAGTAAGATGGCACCACATGAATTTCCAGTATAGTGCTTACAATACTATAAAGAACCATTATCAAGAAAAAATTTATTTCAAAAAACACAACTATATTATGATCCTCGAACATAAAATTTTTTATACGAAGTCAAATAGGCAACCACTCACAAGTTTTTTTAATGTTCCTATCACTGGATGCCTTGTTTGTTTTTATAAGTGATACTAAACTAATAAACATTCAAGTTTCAAAGTTTATATAAAATTTTCAATTGCAAATGTTCTTCTCTAGCTGTCAAGATTTGAAACCCAGAAGCAAATTAACAATTCTATTCTCAAGCTTTTGGATCTTGACCCCATTTATTTGAATTTATTCTTTTTTTTAAACCACTAAGGCCAAGACAAACAAATTACTTTCAGTACACACTGCAACTACATTTAATGGAACAAACCTTTATCTCACTTTCTCCCTGTATTAAAAATTTCATTATCAGCAAGCATAACAATATGTTGATATTTTGAAATCAACACTGTTATGGGACAGAGGGGCGACAAATTTAGCCTGATCTACCAATCAAGAGCTTTACAATCGATTAGAAGCATACACAGATCATATTTACACTAAACACCTCAGGTGGTCTATAGCTTTAAACCAAACCAGGAAGCAATCAATAGTCTGGCTTAATAGATTAAAAACAGGTGGACATGAATAGTCGTCCTCACTTTTGACTCCAAATAATGTACAAAATGTAAAATATACTGAACTACATAAAGTACAAAATGCACTGATCAGCGCATTGCACTGAATATACATAGTCATTGACACCTTTCAGCCCAAATAATATATGATACAGCACAGACACAACAAAGAAAAAAACAATTGAAGAAAGAAAAAGATAAACAACCAACTTATAGCATAACTCATTCTAGTAGTTGATTAACCATTCTCTTTTTGGAAAGAGAATAAGAAGTAAAAGAACAAAACAGCCAAAGAATGAAGAAATGGCCACCTGTGTTGTTTTCCCACATCCAGTTTCACCACATATGAGCACAACCTGTTTTGGCAAGATACAATCAGCTATAAATAACTATAAGAGATACTGAAAATAAGATAGCCAACTGAAGATTACACCGTCCGAATATGACAAAAATAAAATCAGAATGGCAGTCTTTTAAAACAAGAGATTTCATCAAGCTGATAAGTGAAATACAAGATATGTCTAGCTGGTTGTAGGGTCTTCTGTAAACAGACATATGAGTCAACATGCAGGGGAAGCCTCATAGCTATGCAAATGCCAAAATCCATATACAATTGAAAATTGCATGTGGACGACCTGATGAGACTCTATTGTGGATGTAATACAATCCTTGAAAGACGCAATTGGAAGCTTCGACCTCTCCTCTGTGATCTGCATAACATGGTCACAATTACTTGCCATATTTGTCAGACTTAAACATGATATAAATATATGCGTTTCTGAAATGAAAAGGTGCAATAAACCTGTCTCAAGTTCGGGGCTTTCTCCATTCTGGAAGCAAGTGATTCCACCTTGTTTGCAATTTCAGACTCCGTCATCGCTGGTTTGCAGAACATATCATCTCTCATGGTTCGTGCTTTATCATTTTTTCCACTACTTTCTCCAACTTTATTCTCAGCCATCTCCACATCATCGGGGGGATAATGAGAAAATAAATCTTGTAAAGCAGCTTTTGCTTCATCCGAAAATCTGAAAGAAACAAAATTTTCCTTCTCTTTAACTGAACCTGCTGCCTTTTTGCTCTTGTAAACAGAAACACGACGTTGCTGCCCCCGCCTGCAGAACTTCATTCATTAGGGAAAAAATAGAGTAGGCCATATACTTTTAAAATGAGACTACTTCATAATAATAAACTTAATTTCATCCTCCTCATAACTTACCCGTAACTTTTTGACTTCAAGCCCATTTTCCTGCATAACACATGCACTGCAGCTCGCTCATGATTTGTCAAGTTATCTTCAAATTTGTACACTGCACAATCAACATTTGCAGATAAATTATTACCTCATAGGATATTACATTATTTGTACAGTTCATAACAATAGCAGAAAGGCTTGTAGAGCATAACCAACAAGAAATTCTGGCAATAGTTTCCTAAACCAACCGCTAGCATGCTTGTAACTAAAATGTTTGCATTACAACTTAGGACTATTAATATATCAAGTATTCTTAAGAAAAATAACCAATTAGAAAACTATGCAACCTACAGTTTTGCAGACCTACTGTAAGTCTTCTGAAAACATTTTATTTGGTTAGAATTGCAGTAATCCATCAAAGGTAACAAATAACAAATAAAGTTATTGCACAGACAACATGATATACTTGTTCAGCTCAAGCCAACCATATCTGTCTAGATGCATCCAACAAATATGAGTGGAGAGCCATTTCTAATGTTGAATTCCAAATGTCCAATCACCTCACTTTTAAAAGATACTGCAACACCCTCTACATCTAAGTTTATCATTGAAATGAATATTATCACTTCTCCTAACCAGAACATCTAATGGCTTCATATAATGTGTCTGAACCATCTCAGTTCGTTTTGGCAAGAGGGTCTACATGGTAGAGTAAACAGAGACACAGTTAATCATTGAAATAATCCAGTTTGAATCACCAAAACAACGTCAAAGCTCAACTAAGATTGACATAAAAAGACACAAGAAAACTCAATGCAATTATTTTGATGATTTTAAAACAGTTGTCCCACCATAACTCTAAGCATAAGCAATATTTGGACAAGCTGCCCCCTTCAGAGTGTTCATCACTGACACTAAACTAGAAAATCGATAGCAACAGATAATCACAACTGGATAGCCCCATAAACAATAATCAGAATATTAAAGGACTCAATGCAATAGCAGTCACAGATCTCCATCACCTCCCATAATTGGGCTTAGGAGTAACAAATAACATGTACCGTCCAGGGAGTACTGTTACCTTCATTTCAGGATATGAATTTCAGTACAGAGTGACTCCCCAAGGATCAAGCATATTGGGGATGGGAACAACTAGATGCAAACAGTATGTATCATGCCAATGCACATTGACTTTAGTGCACGAACAAAAGGCTTAAACTCTCCAGAATATAACAATGTATATTTCAGTGTACTCATACCATTCACATTCATGATACTTCATGATACATCCATACTGAGGTTCATTTTACCTTCTAAGAAGAAAGAGTGCAATATGGAGACATTTTTTTTTAATACAATTTTTTTTCCAAAGAAACAAAATAGAAAGACTAGATACTTTGCAACAATTTCTTAGGGGAGAAACACAAACGTATACAGCCAAGGCATCTCGATGAAGCAAACTGACGCTAATTATTAAATTCCATTTTCAGTGTTAAAAGAGAAAATATTATTTTATTCATGTGTCAAAAAACCTTATCCCATATATATAAAAATGGGAATAGAATGTTATAGACAACAAGATGGAAGAAAAGAAGTGATAAAAAAGAAGGAAGAATAAAGAAACAGGAAAGCAAGTTAGAGATTTTGAGATGTCAACACGATTTTAGTGGAGGAAAGGAACCCAAGATACGACAAATAAGCAAACAAATCAAAGCAAAAGACATTTTTAGAAAAGAGCAACATGCCATTTCCAAAACAAAGGTGTTTGAATAAGTTGCAACGGCGACGTTTTGGTGAACAGACTTAAACAGCCTGGAGGGAATAAATTTAGTTAGCAGTCGACGCAGCTCAATGTTAAGCCGTTTCAAAAAATGCTTAGGGTTTGTTTAGCGAGCTTTAGCTTGTTAAAAACTTTGCATTAAATGCCCGTCTGAAGCACAGAACTTAAGGCAGACATCGAGGAATTGGATCACATGACAACTTAAAGTCGATGTGATTCAAAAAACCTAAAATTACAACGTAAACTGCCCTTATTGCCCCCTCCAGTGTATTGATGGCAATAAAAGTGCTGTCTGAAGGAAATAAAGACTGGCACATATGAATTAAATGGAACCAAGCAAGTAGTAGCTGTTTATTTTTTTCTATTTTGAGAAATAAAGAATGTCATATCCATTTCAACAAGTGAACTTTATTCCATTGGACGCCTGTTAGGCTATTACAGAACACTCCCTATCACCAAAGCAATATATTCTTTCCAGTCATAGTGAAATTGAACCTAGGGGGTTGACACCGGCTAAATGACCATCATGAGAACATTAAATCTTGCCATTCGATAAATTCCATGCTATATGAAATCAAAAAATGCCATCCACACCGGCCAAATGACCACTGAGAACATCAAATCTTGCATTCCATTAAGTTCCACGGTAAATGAAATCCAAAAATGTCATCAACAACATACTGGTAATGCACATAAATAAAATTTTGAAGACAGATGATGATCAATTGCTAGAGGTCCAAACACAATAAGGACAAGAAAAATAGCATGATATCTTAAAAGCTCAATCAATCAATAATGAGTTAAAACATTAGAACCTTCAATGCACATACATCATTCAACTCAAAACAACACATAATGCCAGCTTAAAATATGATACATTTTTTCCACTTCTTTCATCATCAAACATTAAACGTTTCAACATATACTCAAAAAGCACTCCGTTTCTAACAGAAGGAAAGAAACAAGGGTTTTCTTCCCTTTTAAATAGGAGTTTTTTTCTTTACTCACCCTCATCATCCGAAATTCGAAACTGCTCAAGAATCTGAGCAATACGAATGCGAGTGGCTTCAGAAACTTTTGTAACCTCTTGTGGGTTTCTCCCATTCTTCTGCCTCTTCTTCCCTGCCCCCTTAACAGATGAACCCGGACTCATTCCTTTTATTTTATTATATTTCCCTATTTTATACTTTTGCAACCTCTTGTGGGTTTGGAGATTCAAGATTCAGTTCTCTTCTCTGATTTCTGAAAATGGGTTTTCTCAGTAGAATTCAGAGCGGAAGAGAGAGAGAGGAGGGGAAGATTTTGGAGTGGGAGAGTTTTTCTTTTGGTTTTCTCCGTTCTTCCGTTTCCCTAGTTAGCTAAGGCGGTTTTGATTTTGTATATTGAGAGGGGCTCAAACCCAAAATTGGGAAGTCACACTTGTTTCTTTCCTTTCCTTTTTCCCAAAATTAAATAATATACTACTTCCATGATAATTATTTTATATAAGGAAGAAATGGCGCTATAAGAAGTCACGATGTAAGGATGTTTTCAGTAAGAGCACAACAATAATGTTATAGATACATGCTAATGACCCATGCTAAGATAATGCAATTGTTCTCCCTTCCCATGGTATGTGCCCACAATGGACCAAATATAGAGGGTTAATCATGGCAAGCAAGTCAACTAATTAAAATTTTGATTGACTATATTACAATTGAAGCATCCAACGAATACGAGTATAATAAATAGATAAATATCTTATGACTGATCATGAATATATTGATGGCCTCATATGTTTATGCCAGCAAATTGAATATAAACGTGTTTTTCTATGCTAGCAAACTTTGTGTCATAGATAGTAGCAAATTAATGCCCTCATATGTCCACACAAGCAACCTTTGTATCATCAATAGGCATAAATTTTGTTACACCACCAAGCTTTATATCATGAATACACACAAGTTTTGTTACCTATCAAGTTTTGCATCATCAATAGCAGCATATTGATGCTCTCATATATTTATGCTAGCAAGTTTTACATCATGAATAGGCACTTTTTTGTTACCAAGTACACAACATTGATGCTTCTTGTGTGTACGCTAGTAAGCGTTGTGCACAAAAAATCCACAAATCATTGCCTATAAGACTTGAGATGAAAATAGCTTAGCCTTGTTTGGGAGAATAGGCACTCCACAAGCAAAAACTACTCCACTCCAAAGGAAAAGACCCCACCTTTGACACCTCCATCTGGGGGTGGCAAAATGGCATGTAAACCATGGGTCTAATTCAACTCACATAGTTTTGGGTTGGGTTGAGTTCTAAAGTTTTATAAATGGGTTGAGGTGGATTTTATTTGATTTTAAACTCAAAGTGGATTTAAGTGGGTTACAAATGAGCTCAAGCAATTAATTTAACAAATTAAAAAATAACTTCAAATTAATAATCACACATTTATATTATTTTTATTTTCTCATTTTTGTCAAAGTCTCATAATTTTGGATCATTAATAATATTTAAATTGTAATAATTATCTTGGACTTAGGTTAGTTCACTTGAATTTTTCTCAAAATACAAATTTTAATATATGAATAATATATGAAAGTGATCATATGAATAAATATTGTGTCTACTAATTGAAAATAAATTCTAAATTTAATTTGTTGCTTAACTAATATTGCATGTCAATAGCTAGATTGACATACAACTTTTATATATATATATATATTAATTCTTGAAAAATAAAAACTATAAAATTCGTTATTGAAAATTTAATATACATTTATTGATGTGATAATGGTGTTATTTTCTTCAAAAGGGTCAATTATTTTACAAAATAACTACTTGAATTATAATTAATTATGATCATAATTACATATAAAAAAATTAATAAAATAAGTATATAATCTAATAAATCTCCCATTATATTGTAAAATTTCATATTGAATATAAAATATGAAAGATATATTAATATTGCTATTGTTTTTTGACATAATTTTGTTAATTAATAAAAATATATATTTTTTACACTTGGACCCATTTTCAACCCGACCCAACTCATATTCAACCCACCTATTTAAAACCCATATAGAGCCCGGGTGGCTTGGGCACCCGTATTGAGCCCATCCATATTAAATCCAACCCAATTAAATCCAACCCCAACCCAACCCAACCCAACCCTACCCATTTTGGGTGGGTTGGATATGCATATTGAGCCTACCCAAATTAAACCCAACCCAATCGTGGGTTGGGTTTAATATGGGTAGGCTCAATATGCATTTTAAGTAGGTGGGCTGAAGATGGATGGGGTTGGGTTGAACATGTGTTGGGTCGGGTTGAAAATGAGTCCAAATAAATAAATAAATATATATATATATATATATTACTTGATCAAAAAAATTAATTCAAAAGACAACGGTAATATTAATATATTTTTCATATCTTATATTCAATATGAATTTTACAATATAATGGGAGATTTATTAGATTGTATACTTATTTTATTAAATTTTTTATATGTAATTATGTTCATAATTAATTACAATTATAGTAGTTTTTTTTGTAAAAATATTGATCCTTTTGAAGAAAATGACACCATTATCACACCAATAAATGTATATTAAATTTCAATAATGAATTTGTATAGTTTTTATTTTCAAGAATTAATATATATATATATATATATATATATATATATAAGTTGAATGTCAATCTTACTTTTGACATCCAATATTAGTTAAGCAACAAGTTAAATTTAGAATTTATTTTCAATTAGGAGATACAATATTTATTCCTATGATCACTTTCATATATTATTCATATATTAAAATTTGTATTTTGAGAAAAATTCAAGACAACTAACCAAGTCCAAGATGATTATTTCAATTTAAATATTATTAATGATCCAAAATTGTAAGACTATGACAAAAATGAGAAAATAAAAATAATATAAAATTGTGATAGGCATGGACCACAAAATTATTAAACATGGGTATTATTGGCCAACTCTGCTGAACGATGTTGTTGACTTCATTAGAAAATGCCCATCTTGCCAATCCACTGCAACAACCTCACTAGCTTGCATCAACTTTAACACTTGTTCAAATCATGTGGCCATTTGACTAATGGGGGATTGATATAGTTGACTCATTCTCAAAAACAAAAGGCCAAAGAAAATTCATGATTGTTATGGTCGAATACTTCACCAAGTAGGTCGAAACTGAGGCAATCTAAAAAATAACCAATACAGCCATTAAAAGTTTTAAGTGGAAAAATATTATCTGTCATTTTGATTTGCCCAAAGTATTGGTATCAGACAATGGGATGTAGTTCCAGAGCATCAGCATGAGTTACTAGTACTAAAGCCTAGGAATTCGATAATAATTCACTTTAGTCGGGAACCCTTAATCAAATGGGCAAATAGAGGTCACAAATAGGATTATCTTGGACCACTTTAAGGGTCAACTGGAAGGATCTAGCACGAGCTAAGCAGATGACTTTCGTGGGGTGCTATGGGCATATAGAACCACCCCTCGAATTGCTACAGGTCACAATCTATATAGTCTAGTCTACGGGTCAGAGATAGTTATTCCAACAAAGTTTATACAAGAACCAACTTGAATAATCCACTACAACTTGATCAGAAATAACTCTGAAGGAGAAGTCGACCTTGAAATAATCGATGAGCTACGTCAGCATGTATGCACAACAATGTAGAGATATAGATCGAAGATGGCACATCATTACAATAAGGGTGTTTGACCAAAAAGCTTCAAAGTGGGGGATCTCATCCTCAAAAAAGTCAAAGTCTTGAAGAACGTAGGTAAACTTAATCTGAAATGGGAAGGCTTGTACTCGATAATTAAAGTAGCCAAACACAACTTTTATCGACTAGCGGATATGAATAGTAATGAGCTCCTTTGACCATGGAATGCCATGAACTTGAATAAATTTTATGTATAAAGAGACCAAGGTCTCTACCTGACAGTATTGCAACATGATTCCAGATCAATGAAAACTACTTATGTTTTTGTAGCTATTCATTCACACCAGCAACTAAGGCTTTTAGCCTAAATTAACAAATAATTTGATCATTTAAGTTGACCATAAATCAATTTCAAACCACAAACTAAGGCTTTTAGCTAAAATTAACAAATGAGTTGATCATTTAAGTCGACCTTGTAGTTGACCACAAATCAATTTCATACCATAACTTAAGGCTTTTAGCCTAAATTGATAAATGAATTGATCATTTAAGGTTGATCTTGTAGTTGACTCGACATCAATTTTAACAGAAAGTTATGGCTTCAAGCCTAAACTAATAAACAAATTGATCATTTTGACTTGACCACACCAAACTTGATGTAACAACAAATTATATAAAAACAATTGTGTCGCCGAACATAACGGGGATGACAAGCGGGGACCCCTAATTTGGGTCCCCCCACATTCAGGGAATTTTTCCCCATGGGGATGGGGATGGGGATGTAATCCCCCTAAAGCTAATTCAGGGATGGGGATGGGGATCTATTTCCCACCCTGCGAGTCCTAACCCTTTAAATAACTAAAATGCCCTTAATATGTGTGTGTATAATATTTTTTATACTTTTTAGTAATTTCATATAATTTATAAGAATTTATTAATCATAAAATATAAATAAATAAAATATATTAATTGAGACTTGATTTTTATTCTTAAATTCTAATTTCAAAATTTTATTTGCTCCCTCCTAAATTCTAAACCCTAATTCATACCCATTTGGCCATTTTTTCCTTGACTTCTCTCTCTCTCTCTCTC
>JACGDI010005243.1:12149-23206 GCA_014898725.1 Jacaranda copaia | reverse complement strand
CTCTCTCTCTCTCTCTCTCTCTCTCTCTCTCTCTCAGAGATGCAATCTCTATCTCAGATTCTCTTTCTCTTTCGCCAAATTTTATTACGAATTTTAGATTTGGGGAACAAAGGTTGTTCGAATTTCTCTTACTTATTTTGTTGGATAGCTAGGAATTTTTCAGGTTTGTTTCTTTACATTTTATGCCCATATGCAAGAATTATCTTAACACCATTTAGTTTAATTTATCAAGAAATGTTGTCAAATAATTTGTTATATGAATATCACTGGTTTCCCTTGGAAAAGAGTGGGCTTGTAGATTGTGTCAATGTTGATGGTTGTATGTATGTATAAGTTTGTTTGAGTGTATGTATGAGAATATTATTCACAATAATAAAATGATTTGCAAATTTTTTTGACACTTTGTGGATTGTAATATGTGAAAATAAATAAAACTATTTGCTAAGAAATTAAGCAAAACAAAATTACATTCAAAGAAACTTGCTAGCTAACAAATTAGATAAAACAATCAAATTACAAAATAGATAGGACATTCAATGATGTGGGGTCGTGGCCACAACATTGAAGCAAATGTTGTATGATGATGAGGTAGACCGTGATGTCATGAAGCTGAGCAATGTTGAAATTAAACTAGCAAGTTGAATCTAGATTGGGCATTCTAAAAATCATAGTAAGCATCGAATGAGAGTAGAAGCAGCAGATTAGACCAACAATAGTTCAATTTTGTAAACTTGATTGTTGTGGTTTGGCAAGCAACAGATTTTAAGTTTTGGCTATATTTTGTCAAAAAAATAATATTACAAATATTTATTGTCCTTGTTTAAAATTTTTTCCACTTAATCTTTAAGCATGTTTATATGTATTAATTATCCAATGGTTTTCTTGTTCTTTTGTAGAATGACTAGTGGTGATCAATTATCTAATACACTCGTACGATGCGATCAAGTTCCACCAGCATCTCTACATTCAGTGGAAGAAACACAACAAAGTCAATCTTTGGCTAATGAAACAAGTCCAACAAATTCAGGAACACAATATGTCAATGAAAGCTCAAGTCCTAATAAATGAGGATTAATTTCAAAAGCTTGGGAACACTTTCAAAGACAAAAAATTGATGGTAAATGGAAGGCTATATGCAATTATTGTGAAAGGAAACTTGGCGTTGATATTAAATAAGGTACAAAACACTTACACGTCCACGTTAGGACTTGTAAGCTTCATATAATAAGGGGGCTCCAAAGCAATCAATAATGAAAACTTTGGATGTTGCATCAAGCTCAATACGAATGAAGGGTGAATCTTTTGTAGTTGGTAACTACTCTTTTAATCAAGAAATTGCAAGAATGGAACTTGAAAAAATGATTATATTACATGAGTATCCTTTCTCAATTGTTGATCATATAGGGTTTAGGAGGTTTTGTGGTTCTCTTCAACCTTTGTCTAAAGTACTTTCTTGAAATACAATGAAGAGTGACATAATGAAGATATATGAGAGTGAGAAGTCCATCACAATAAAATTGAAAAGAACTCAATTCGCATTGCAATCATTACCAATATGTGGACTGCAAGCCATCAAAACAAGAGCTACACGTCTATTACAACCCATTTCATTGATGAAAATTAGATTTTGCAAAGTTGGATTGTGAGGTAGCCACTCACTATATTCTACTTTTTTCTTTTTAGCTTTGTCTTCTAAGTTTTAAGATTTATATGATTTGTGATATATATATTTGCATGCCTTAGGTTTATTTATATACCTGCACCACATACTATTGACGTTCTTCCTAATATTTTGGTTGAATGTATGTTTGATTGGAATTTGGATTGAAAGTTATCAACTTTAATTATTGATAATTGTAGCACTAATGATGCCATGATTGAGCATGTTTTTTGATAAGATTCTGGCATCTTTATTTATTTTGGGAAGGGCTTTATTCCATATGTGGTGTTGTGCTCACATATTAAATTTAATTGTGAAAGATGGATTGTTAGCAATATATGATTTCATTGAATAGATTAGGGAAAGTGTGAGTTATTAGGTTGCAACACCAAAGAGGGAGGAGAAATTTGTTGATACTTGTCACTAGTTGAATATTAATTATTCAAAAAAGCTTGCACTTAATTGTAGAACTAGGTAGAATTCTATGTATTTGATGCTTGCTTCTGCATTACCATGCCAAGAAGTGTTTGAACATTTAAGGCAACGTGAGCCTCAATTTAAGTGTTTTCCAAGTGATGAAGATTGGAAAATGGCAGTTGAAATTTGTGATAAGTTGGAAGTTTTCTACAGTGTTACTAAGTTGTTTTCAGGTACTCAATGTCCAACTTCAAATGTTTATTTTCCAAAGGTTTGTGAAATTAGGTTGCCCTTAACTGAGTGGCTTTTCTTTTCTAATAGCACACTGTCCAAATTATGGCTGAAAAAATGATTTCCAAGTTTGACAAGTATTGGGGTTTGATTAATGAGTGATGGCAATAAGGGTTGTTTTGGACCCTAGATATAAAATGAAGTTTTTGAATTTTTTCTTTCCTCTTATGTATAAAGAAGAAAGCATACAAGAATTGCAAAAGGTGAGAAAATAATATGAAGATTTAGTTGTTGAATACTAAGCTAAGGATAAGAGGAGTGGTGTTTTTAGTTGCGATTCCACTATAGCTTCTTCAACTTTGGCAGAAGTAGGTTTTCTTGCAAAGAAAGCAAAGTGGAAATGCAACTATTTCCAATATGTGCTAGGAACTTCTTTAGACAACAATATAAAATCCAAATTAGATTGCTACTTAGAAGAGCCAGTTTTGCTTGATAAATCAAATGAAGAAGAATTTAACATATTGGGTTATTGGAAACAAATTACAGTGAAATACCTAACTTTGCAAAGAATTGCAAGAAACTTCTTGGCTAATCCCATCTCTATAGTTGCTTCAGAGTCTATTTTTAGCACTGGTGGTCATTTTCTAATTCCTCAATGTAGTAGGTTAAATATAGAGATGATTGAAGCATTGATGTGTTGTCAAGATTGGTTATGGAGTACAACAAAAAGAAATATTAATATATAATATTGTTTTCCTTTAGGATTTTTTTTTTGAAATTTAAATTTAAGTTTATAATTGTTAGGTTCTAAAAAACTAAATGCTCAATATTTTACAGTTGCTAAAGAGAAAGATGTTGATGAAGACTAATATCATGGTAAAAGAATGTATATATATAAATTTACTTATAGATCATAAATTATTTTAATAGTTTTATGATTCACTCATTTTATTGTGTTTATTTTATAGGCAAGTTGCATATGAAGATGAACAAAATGAAAACTTCACCCATTTGATGGTTGCTTATGTTATTGAAGCTTGTCAAATTTCTTGTATTAGCTCTTGTGTTTGGATTTCTGTTTTGTCGAACAATCAGTGTGTATCAAGTTATTGACTGTTGGAATTGATTATTGAGTTGGGATATTGTTGATGAACATATTAAGTGTGACTTTTTGCTTTAATTAGGACTAAAGTTTACTTGTTTTTATTTTGGAAGATGATAGCTTGTTAGCCTTAATTTGCTATTTGTTGCTGAAAATATACAAAATTTTTGAATTTGTTGCTTGAAATATGTTATTATTGAAAATTGAATGTACTTGAAATTACGACTTAGAGCTGTTTTAATCATGTGCATAGGGGTTATTCTTTATCTTTTGTCCCTTTGTATGCACACAATAAAAAATTAGACTAATTAATTTTGGGGATCCCTACATAGATTCGGGGAATGGGGATAGGGGTAAAAAATTTCCCTTGATGGGGATTGGGGACGGGGACAGAGATAGGGGAATAGCTCCTTACCCCCACCTCTGTTCCGCGTGGGTGCCATCCTTAGAACACAACCTAAAATCGACCTCTTACTTAATAATTAGGTTGTTTTACTAATATACGCATCACAATGACAATGTCAAGTGAGAACTTGAAGTTAATTTAATAAACTCGTTCTACGACTGACCATGGCGCCAAGCTTATTCATGTAATTGCGATGATAATGACTCAATTCAACCAAGTAGTCGACAACAAAGACTTTCAAAACTTGTTCTAAATAAATCCAGATGATGTGAATATCATTAGATTTATTCAATTGTTCTTTCATAAATCGATCCCATAATTGACAATTAAACATTACCCATTTCCCTTATTAGGAGAATGTGTTGTACAATTTCGTATTCCAGATCAAATTACTTATTTCATCACCTGTTGGTGCAATTAATTGACATAAATGAAAGCATCAAAAAGGAAAGATAATGAATTAACAATATACAAATGAGCAAAAAGTTAATTGCATAAACTGAAAGCATTTGATTACATTGTTCAAAAAAACTATCCGATTACATCAAAACACCTAGCTAGGTGAACATATTCAAATTAAATAAAGTAAACAAAGATAGTCACAACCTGAGCTTGACCCAACTTCTTCCCCTGGGGCTGCTACCTCATCGATAACATGCTCGAGCTCATTAGATGAAGAAATGCAAATAATGGTAGCAGGACCCTCAATTTCTTGCTCGGGTACTAGCACTGGCAAGTCAAGAAGGGCTTACCTCTTCACTCAAAAATGCGTGCTCAATAGGCCAAAAATACATAATGATGTCAGCTTTTCTATCTCTAATGTCAAATGCGAACTTATTCGCAAAGTTGAACTCATTTGCCATCGAGACCAGCTTGGCAATAATCCCAACCCCTATAGCAGGTGCATTTCCAACAGACACATTCGATAGGTGGCAGCTCAGGATAGTCCATAAGTTGCTCAATTTGAAGAGGATTCTAACGCGTCTTATCCTTGGGGTAGAACTGGTACCCCAAATATTTTAGCTACTTCACAGCTTTGTCAAAGGCCTCCTTTGCGTCGTTTATGGCAAACACAATGCTAGCATCTTGGAACACTGAACATAGCATGAACTGCTACATAACCTTTTTTCAAACGCCTGAAAGCGTCTTGAAAAATTCATCTCGAGCATATACTGTTGTCCCATGTATTTGACTGATGTTGTATGAGGCCATTGCCTCCAATATGAGGTTCCACAGCTACTCATCCATCTTACTCTTTTCAAATACAGCTGCTAAGAGTTGTGCCTCCCTCTCCTCAAGCTATTTTATCAATTACTTGATCTCGAATGTGCAGAGTTGAGTTGGGTCTTAGTTACCTCTACTTCTCTATGCTCCCTTTGGAGCTCTTCTTAATCACTTAGGGCCATCTCTGACCTTTGATAAAAGTGATACCCTAATTAGTTCACCTATAGCGACAACAAGTTTTGTTGACAAATCTAGAATTAAAATTGAGAACGATAAGATAAATCTGATGAAAGATTTACTATGTTGGAGTGAAAAGCGAGAGCCTTCAGAGCCTCCAGCTGACTCATCTCAAGCATCTTCTTCTAGTTGGACATAAAGAGTTCGACAATCATCACCTTCAAGGGCGTTGCTCTTGTTGCTATAAAGAGTCTAGTTGTCATCACCTCCAAAGGCATTGCTTTTGTCACCTTAACTGTCGTCATCGATAGGGAATTTTGGACCCTAATCTCAGTCCTAAAATCCGGTGAAGAAAAGTTGAGTAGGGGAAACATATTATTTTCTAGTTAGGGCCTAAAGAGGTTGACCCCAGTTAGGCCGGGAGGAAACACCAATTTTCCCTTTTCTCTAGTCTACAATGGTCTTTTTTTTGTGTAGACCTAGACTGCTTGGTGGCTGGTCATTTCTATCAAGCAGAAGTGCTACCTGACCCAACAATAGTTGGTCAGGTAGGTTGAGAGATAGGAGTAGGCGGCAATGCTTAGCTACGGTGCAGCCTGACTAGCATTTTCTTAACGAGCGCTTGTCAGTCGGTGTTCATGTGCTCTTTGTTAGCGAGCCATTGCTTGTGCTCATGTGTAATTCATAATTTTGGCTTGATCTAGAAAGACAACAGAGCAAACAAGTCAGAATCAACCAGAAAGTTAAAAAAATAAATTTTAGGGCAAATTGCATAGAGTCCCCTATGATATTCGAAATTGGTTCATAACCCTTTGTGAAATAGAAATTGGCAAAAAAACCCCTATGTTTAATTGAACATTGCTCACTTGACCCAACAACCTTCTTCTTTTTGTTTGATATTCATTGAGTAGTAAAAAGACAAAATTACCCTTAAGTAAAATTATTTTTTTATACATGTCAAATTAAATAATTTTTAATATTTAAAAAAAGGATATATATATTTCCATTTATACTTATATATATAATATGTATACACATATAAGTTTATGCATAATAATTTTGAAAACGTATATATTACAGTTGTTACATTTATATAATACATGTACATATATAAATTTATCTATAAATATTATTTATTTATACATGTCACATATATCCACATATAAATTTTGTTTCATTCTTTTAAAATTAAATAATATATAATATTTATAAAAATATAATATATTTTTTATTTATAGTTATATATAAAATATATGTGCATCTATAAATATAAATATATATGTTTTTTATTTATATATATAATATATAATTTTTTTTACTCATTTCAAATTAAGTAATATTTATTATTTGTAAAAATATAAAATATAATTTTAATTTATACTTATACACAAATATATTAATTTATAATAACATGTATATATATGCATATTTATAATTATATATAACACAAATATCGTATATGACATATATGTAATATATTTTATATATATTATATATAGCATTATTTGTACATATAATATACATATTATATAATATATAATAAAAAATATATAATATATATAATTTTTTTCTTCATTTCAAATTAAGTAATATTTATTATTTTTAAAAATATAAAATATAATTTTTATTTACACTTATATACATATAATATCAATATATATAAAATTACATATAACATATATATTGTATATGACATATATATTATAAATTTTATATATTATATATCATATATTATAAAGTATGTTATATATAATAAATTCTATATAGCATATATATTTATATATAATTATCCCCCTATGCAACCCAACCACCCCACCCCCACTAGTCTTCCCCAAACCCGACGGGCAGCCATGGCTGTCTCTCCTCCAAACCTAACATGTTGCCTCATTGGAGTGCATAATGGCCAGGTCCGGCCAAATCCAGATCTAGACGGACCTGGCCACTAGCCACCATATCCAATGGCGATCGTTGGTCTCCATCTATTGTTTTTCTTCTTCTTCTTCTACTTTTTTTTTGGGTGGTTGTCGGTAGTCAACTGGAGAGCTACTGGGGTTGGCTGCCAGAATGTTGGCAACCATGGCTACCATGGACATTGATTCTCGGCTGCCATGGCAGTTGGTGGGGTGGGGTTGTATATACATTATATATATTATATTAGATTATATATTATACATATATCTATTATATTATATACATAATAATATATTATCTATTTCTTTTAATTTTTTAAAGATATTATATGATTTAATTTGGACCGTTGATTTTTTAAAAAAAAATCTAACGATCGATATGTGAGGGGCATGATCATCTTTTTACACATAAAATACATTCCAAATCATGCATACCCATGCATGAATGACACCAATCTTCCTAGGGGTGCTCATTGCTTGATTTTATAAAATATAAGATTTTTTTTGTCAATTTCTATTTCATAGGCGATTATGAGCCAATTTCGAATATCATAGGAGGGTGCTGTGCAATTTGGCCTAAAATTTTATGAAAAGTTAGTCGACTAAGCTATCCACCTAGTTAAGCATCAACAGGCAGATCTAGTTGGGCAGGCGACAGGTCTACTAACACCGGGTTTCTCCCATCAACATACCATAATGTCTCTATTTGCCCAAATTGAACTAGATCGCGGATGAAAGTATTAGGCCAAATGGGGTATTTATGCATTGGCATTTCGAAATGACCTCTCAACAACCCCTAGGTATATTAAAATGGACCCTACAGGAGCTCGAACAAAGAAATAAGATTTTTTACGATCTTGACTATGCCATAAGGAGAGGGTCACTAAGAATTTTCGTCAAAGGCGGACTGTAAGATAATAAAAGCTCAACTCCTCTATACTTCCCAACTTCTGAGACATTGAAAGGTGGAAGAGATTAGAAAAAGGTTGGAGGATGGTTGTGTATTCACATGAGGATGACAAACTATAGAGAGTAGAAAAGCAGTTTGGGAAAAGCTGGGTAATATAAACTTGGAGGCCATTTAGGAGGTCGACTATTGGTTGCGCTAGGGAAAACCTAAGCGTACACTTTAGGCCTCCTCAAACATCGTTATACACCCAATGGAAGGTTGGTGCATCCTATCTGAGGGTCTAGGGATGATTAACTCGAACCCCAAAGGAATGTGATAAAGTCCCTTAACCAACTCAATGTTGCTAGATGTGGTTTTGGATATAATTTTGCTATAGTGGTTGGGAGTGAATAACCGACGACGAGACATGGAAAGCTTACTTGGTCTCACTCCACCATCTACCTTACCTTGAGTACCACTTGAACTGCTTGAAGAAATCGAATTGTTGCTTGAAGAATTACTAGGGATGGTAATTAGTTCTAGGTAAATTGGGAACCTGTCCCGGACCTACCCTGGATGGGGTGGGTTTGGGGTGAAATAAATGAGTTTTAGGACAGATACCAAGTTTTGATTCTAAAGACACACTCGGGCCCAGCGTGGATCCTGGTAGGTGGACCCGCCCTATATAATACTAATTATATTAAATATATATAATCCATTTATGAATTTTGCATGTTTGTATGCCACGAGTTACGAAATTTATACGAACTTGTGAATTGTAAAATTTTGATTATCTAACTATCTTTTTCATTTTTTTGCTGAAATAATTTCAATTTATATATGTCAAAAGAAAACATGTTATATATTGGTTCATGATAATTTTATGTATCAGTTCAGTAAATTAATGCATTATCTACAATGTAAAATGGAAGAAATTATGTTAAAGTTGGAATAAAATATTATTGGTACTTAATGCTTGGCTTGAAAGTTGCAAAATTTGTACACTCAAGTGATGGAGAAAAAAATAAACAAAAAAGGGGTTAGGTGGGTCCAACCCACCGAGTTTGGGGCTAAAGGAAAGGCGAGGTGGGGTAAAATAAAAGGTAGGAAAGGTTTTGAGTCTCTCAAATGCCATGCGGGGTGGGTTTCCTGGGTCCTACCAAACTCGCCTTGTCAATAACTAGATTCGCTAGTCAAGCTATCTCCCACTCAAGTCGAGCCCGCATTCAACCTAGTATCCTCGCTATCGCTCCTACTATTATTGCCCTCACCAAATACCCCTAACATGTTGGAAATACAGGATATGATTCACATAAAGGAGAATGAAACTTGCTCAAGATCAAAGTATAATTTAGAAAACGTACGCATTTAGCAGGAATAAGAAAAGGCTTGACTAACAAAAAATGTAATAAAATGAGATAATTCAACTTGCCAAGGTGCTGTAAAAGTGAAAATGAAAGCTTTCATCATGCCTATTTATAGCTTTCAATCCGTAAGCAAGCTAGTTGATTAATTTGACCAACTATCGGTTCATTAATACACGTCTGCCGATCACCCTTCTGCATTGCTCAACATAATAGATGCATTAAATACGCTGAAATCCTTGTCAACTTTTGAAATATAAAGGCAACTAACATGTTGAACTCCTTGTCGAGTGTATCTAGTTTTCACAAATTAGTTACTCCCTATTCCTTCTCGTCGATCATCTCGATTAGGAATCGAAAGTAGGGCGGACTAATGATATGGGATAGCTTAGTCAGCCCAACCTAATAACACTTGATCAGACAAAAGATACAATATGGAAAAGCCCAATTACCTATCAAGCCCGACTCATCAATTGGTTGACCAGGTTATCGACCAAGCCCAATTCTACTAGGCTTTTTCACTAACATGAGTTTTAGCACCTTAGCCAATCGACCATAGTATGGTTGATCAGATCAAAGATGCCTATTTAGTAGCTAACCAGAGAAATTTAGTCCAATAGAGTCCTATTGTATCGACCAGAGTTTGCGCAGATGACTCACATGCAAGTATTCTCCTTGGCCTAGGAGGTCGAATACTAGCGCCCATCTCTTGATCACATTAAATGCTCTGACAAGTAGTAGCCTCTGTATTAATGACGCATGCTGCCAACAACACCACCTTTTCTACCACGCCAGGATAGTGCACACCTCCTATGTACAGCCATATCCTATGGAGCCGGAGGAAGCGCCATTTGGAACAGTACACAAATTGAAGAAAACTTAAAGGTCCTCAAGTTAGGACAAAGGTTTTTTTTGTATACACAGAGGCATCATGGACATATCAATCTCACCAGAAAGGCTATAAATACCCAATTGCCACCCCTCAACAAGGTATGCTCATTGTTACTCAAAGTCCTTACTTTGTTGCTCTACCTTGTAGTCAATTAAGTATTAACTTGAGTATCGAAGTGACTTAGCTGAGGACACCTCAACTAGCTTGACGTGTGTTGTTAGTTGCAGGACTCAACTCAATTATATCATTAGGACATTTACTCGACCTCTTATCTGGTCGATCAGTTTAGATCATAGCCCAGAATACTACCAAGCAGTTCATACCCTCGTCTAGAGATTTATTAGTTTATATACTTATTTTATTAATATTTTCATATGTAATTACATTCATAATTAAATACAAATCCAATAGTTATTTTGTAAAAAAATTGATTCGTTTAAAGAAAATGACATCATTATCAAACCAATAAACGTATATTAAACTTTCAATAACAAATTTGTATAGTTTTCATTTTTCAAGAATTAATATATATAAGTTGTATGTCAATCTTACTATTGACATGAAATATTAGTTAAGCAATAAATTAAATTTAGAATTTATTTCAATTAGTAGATACAATATTTATTCCTATGATCACTTACATATAGTATTCATATATTAAAATTTGTATTTTGAGAAAAATTCAAGTGAACTAACCTAAGTCCAAGAAAATTATTACAATTTAAATATTATCAATAATCCAAAATTACGAGACTTTGACAAAAATGAGAAAATAAAAATAATAT
>JACGDI010005242.1:290565-313299 GCA_014898725.1 Jacaranda copaia | reverse complement strand
CGCCATTTTTCACACTCTTCACTTCCCTATCACATTTTCCCTCAAACAAACAATTTGTGTAGAAGAAATAAACTTCCCACAAAATCTCCGTTAATTTCTCGGAATGGCAATGAAGTCTCTGCTAATTCTTTCAATTTTTCTCTGCTTAATTTGCTCAAATATTTCTCTGTGTTCGTCAAAATCAGATGAAGATGAAGATCTCAGTTTCCTGGAGCAACAAGAGCACAGCGACGCTGCTTCATTGGACGGTGGTCATCCCTACGGCCACCCCCATGACTATGAGAACTACGACGATATGGAGGAAGATGAGCTGTCGGCGTACGCCAACGAGGACGGTGGCTACAGTGCGCCGGAGGTAGACGAGACCCATGTGGTGGTGCTGAAGGAATCCAACTTCAGCGAGTTCATACAGAAGAATAAGTTCGTGATGGTGGAGTTCTACGCGCCGTGGTGTGGCCATTGCCAGGCTTTGGCTCCGGAGTACGCGGCCGCGGCGGAGGAACTGAAGGGTGAAGCGGTGGCGCTCGCGAAGGTCGACGCCACTGAGGAGGAGGAGCTGAGCCAGAAGTTTGATGTGCAGGGGTTTCCTACTGTTTACTTCTTCGTGGATGGGGTTCACAAACTGTACCCTGGTCAACGAACTAAGTAAGATTTCTGTCTCCATTGATTTGATTTGTGTGCATTTTCATTTGCTTAACAGTTATCGATTATGTGAATTTGATTTGAAATTTACTTCATTAAAACTTTGATTTCGATCGTAGGCTCGTAGCAAGTTAAAAGCTTTCCTTTTTCTTATATTTTGAATAATATATATTCCTGTGTCCCCAAATCGATGCTGCCTTTGATACAGGAAAACCTTAAATTGTGTAATTTTTATTACATTGTTACAAGTATTTCTAACAATGTTGATGATACGATGTTTTTTTCAATGTTAATGGACTGCGTTTCCAGAAGTTATTGCCGTTTGAGAAATAGTCAAGTTGATACTGGCAGACAGTTGTTAACTTATGGACTTATTTTTGTGTGTGCTGAACATTTTATATTAAACTCTTTTGATTGGTTTACTATTGAAGAAAAGCTCTGTTGTATTACATTTTCTTGGTAATATTCAGTCATTTGAGTTCTCATTCTTTTCGTTTGTGTTCTTTTTTCTTTTCAAATTCTGGCAGAAGGGTGATTAATCTTAAAATTGACCTGTAAATGGTTATTAATCCTACACAATGTTATTTTTGAGCTGCACTATTAGTTTCAAAAGCTCTAGAGCTGAAGAGTTGAAGATGTTTAATACTTCTTGTTGTGTAATTGGAATACTGAATACTGAAATAGATATCCTTTTTTGCTATTGTATTGATCGAACGGATTTCTGACAGATGGTTTGATTGTTTTCTTGATTGCTAGTGGAATTTGTGTTTTCCTAATGTATGGTGTATGTTGCAGAGATGCTATCGTTTCTTGGTTGAAGAAAAAGATAGGTCCTGGTTTGCACAATATAACAACAATTGAGGAGGCGGAGCGCATCTTGGCCAATGAGGACAAACTAGTTGTGGGCTATCTAGACAGTTTGGTGGTAAGGCCCTCTATTACTGGTTACCTGACATTAGCTGCTTTGAGGTGCTGTTCGTTTTAACTCTTACTGGTAGCGAATAGGATATTTTCTATTAAATTTCTGATGATTATAGTTTGGTCTCGGATTACGTCTGTTCCTTGTGATTCATTGTTTGGTTAATTAGACTCAGGGTATACTAATGTCTTAGTTTTACAGACAAGCATAGCTTTGAAAATTGAGTTAAACTGGATGAAATATCTATAGCTGTGATTTTTAACAGCACAATATACTGGCTCTTGCTTACTAATTTAGCTAAAAATTATAGGGTTCAGAGAGTGATGAACTTGCTGCAGCTTCAAAGCTAGAAGATGATGTTAGTTTTTACCAGACAACCAGTCCAGAAGTGGCAAAGCTCTTCAACATTAATCCAAATGCCAAACGTCCATCTTTGGTCATCATTAAAAAAGAAGCTGAAAAACTTAACAAATTCGGTAGGCTCCCTTAGTTCCGAATCTTCAGGAATTTGGATTTAATGTGGAATCACCTTCATTAACAATTCCCTATCTATTCAGATGGTCAGTTCACTAAATCCGCAATAGCTGAATTTGTGTATGAGAACAAGCTTCCTCTTGTCACCAATTTTACTCGGGAAAGTGCTCCACTAGTTTTTGAGAATCCAATAAAGAAACAGGTATTACATCCTTAATTCATTTACCGTCGAGAAAACATATTATTCTTATGTTTACCCATTATTTGATTCCTTGGCTACTTCCATCATTACAGTTGATACTATTTGTCACTTCCAATGATTCGGAGAAATTTTACCCCATATTCCAAGAAGCAGCTAAGGCTTTCAAGGGAAAGGTGCGGAATTACTTTCATTTTGCATGAAATCATAACATTTACATGTGAGATCACTTCACTAGATAAGCACTCTCAATGACAATATGTAGAATGTTGGTTGCTTTTAGCAAATTTGCTTTGGCCAAGAAAATGTTGCTTAGAATCCTCATCTTGTTCCTTCTTTTGGAATATTAATATTTGGTTAATTCACGAGGAAAGCCCTTTCATGAAACTGAATTGGCTAATGGTGCTTATATAAATTGTGCATATTCTATGTCAATTTTTGGACCTTTCACGAAGAAACCATGGTACAAAAGTCTAACTTTAGTGTGTTTATTTGTATTCATTTTTAGTACATATGAAACAATCATCTATTGTGTCTATTGGACCCTCGTTCATCATTAGCTTTTTCTACTCTAATCAACTGATAGATCTATTATTCAATCTGTTGTAGCTTATATGTGTTTATGTGGAATTGGACAATGAAGATGTTGGAAAACCAGTTTCAGACTACTTTGGAGTGGGAGGAGAAGCTCCAAGTGTAAGTTCTTTATGATATTCTTTTTCTCCTGTCACTGCCAATCTTTGCAACCACTCACTTAAAGCACAAGACTTAAGTCCTTAATACTTTTATTATTAACTTTAATCTTGCATTTTACTTAGGTTCTTGCATATACTGGAAATGATGATGCCCGGAAGTTTCTATTGGAAGGTGAATTGACCATTAACAATATCAAGGTTAATTACTTACCTTCTTAAAATTATTTTCTTCTGGAGACGGCAAGAGTGTGGTCTAATGGATTCTGTTTGTATATGTAGTCTTTCGCAGAGAAGTTTTTGGGAGAGAATCTAAAGCCTTTCTACAAGTCTGACCCTATCCCTGAGAACGTAAGTTATATAAGTTATTCTTTAATTCAATATGTTAGTTTAGTGCCTTTCTTTCATCTCATTTGTCATTTTCCAATGCAGAACGATGGGGATGTGAAGATAGTGGTTGGCAACAATTTTGATGAAATTGTGTTGGATGAGTCAAAAGATGTTCTTCTTGAGGTATAAGTTTTCATCCTAGGCAACAGTACCAAAATTAGAAGATTTCGAACACTCTGTATGTTGAATTTGTAATTTTTTGGTTTATAATTATTTGTTTTGAAATAGATATATGCTCCTTGGTGTGGGCACTGCCAAGCTTTGGAACCTACATACAACAAACTTGGCAAGTATTTGAGAGGCATTGATTCCCTTGTCATTGCCAAGATGGATGGGACAACAAATGAGCACCCGCGAGCTAAGGTATTCTTGTCTTTTCATGCTTGGTTTCTCTAGCAATCTATACTTCAGGATTTAAGAATACTTTTAAGTTTGTTGTTGTTGTTCCTTTTTTTTTTAAACCTCTGAAAGTTCACGTCTGTGCTTAATTTGCCCCTCTCAACTATCTGATTTGGTCGGGAATACTCAGGAATAAGTTTGTTTGTTTATAAACAAGAATGTCTGCCAGTGACTAGGAAAACTGTTACTCTGTTCTATATCAATTTTCAAATGTTTAAGTTACAAGATATATGCAGGGATGCTGAGTCCTAAATCAATCGTTTTCTTTTATTTGATAATTTTCACCATGCAAATGGTGTACAACTTAGGGAGTCTTTATAATAACTTTAGAAAAGTGATTTTCAACATTTAGCTAATTTTAGTTGATTTGGAGTGTTTGGAAGTGGTGCTTCTACTTTAATTCTATAAAGATAAGCAGAAAAAAGCTTTAAGTTAAAAGCAAACTGATTTCTGCAGCTTTCTACACTTTTTACCATTAGTTTCAGACATCATGAACTTTTACAACTTTTTACTTCTTTGAAAGCAAAAACTCTTGCAAACACCCCCTTACAACATGAAGAAGAAAGAAATTAAGAGATCCTCAGTATTGGCAATGTCCCTGGGGCACGGGAGGTGAATGGGGCTACATATACCTGCTGATCTAAAATGTTTTATGCAACTCTCATTGTCTGCCTTTTTTGCAGTCCGATGGGTACCCCACACTTCTTTTCTTCCCAGCAGGCAACAAAAGTTTTGACCCGGTTAGCATTGATTTGGTTCTTTATACAAATCCTTTTGCTGAATGCTTCATCTACATGTTCAGCAGATGTTTGACAATTATTTGCATGAAATTTGCTTTTCCAGATTACTGTTGACACAGACCGGACTGTGGTGGCCTTCTACAAATTCCTCAAGAAACACGCATCTATTCCGTTCAAACTTCAAAAGCCGGCATCACCAGAGAAGCCCACTGTTTCTGATACTACGGCTGCCCATGAGGACAACAGCAGCAGCAGCAGTAATGTGAAGGACGAACTATGAGTGGATGGAGCATCTTTGGCTCAGCATACACTAATCTATATGGGATCGGCTATTACAACATGCTACTCAAAATAAACGAGGAAGACTGGAAAAGTGGATGCAAAAACTTAGGAGTTAGGACACCCCAAACTCCTATAATCAGGTTAAGGAAAATTTTGCTATGCTCTGTTTAAATACTGCAAAAAGGACATGATGAAAGCTAGTTTGCTAGTGTTAATCTTATTGCAGTGAGCTTTGATTGTGATAAATTATGCAACATTTGTTGTGTAAGCATTGAATTTTTATTGAGATACCATCAAATGAGCATATGTGGATGGTCTCCAATCCTATTTTTCTTGCATGCATAGTTAAAATAGTAATCCCTGCATGTTATGTAAGCATTCCCACATACAATAACACACCATGCTATTAATGCGTCTAAATTCAGTACAAAACATAATTTTTATTCGTTGGTTTTGAGCTTAGAAAAGTTCATTTGAGAGTTAAGGATTGATCAAACTTTGAGGAGTTTGATCTTCATCAAGTCAGTGCGATTTTTAACAAAGGCTAGATTTTGGAAACATAAACATAAATGATGGTCGCTGGAGGTGGTTGAGAAGACCGTCCAACTCTCAAGTCAGTAATGAATTTAAAATTAATAAATTGAAAATAATATAAAATTATTGGATATAAATTAAATTGTTGAGTGAAGAGATATTTATTAAGTAATCTATGATTGAGATGGCTCAATGTGAGAGATTTGCGTTATTAAGATTTGAAAGTTAGAATTAGTGGAATCATTGGCCCAGATTAGAGTGGGTGAAATCAATTTGAATAAAAATACATAGGTTATGAAGTATCTTATGAGTTTTGCTTATTAATAGCATTAGTGTGTGTTAGGGTTTGAATTTAGTACCCCACATGTTCAAATAAAAGAGAAATACTGCTAAATTAATTAATCACTCAGCACACTCATATAATTCTTCAACACACCAAAATATGTGATCAGAATTGTATATCCACCACTTTATGTGAATTAGCTTTACATGGTATAATCTCATTAACCAAGAAATTGTTCTCCAAAGTCCAAACACGTATTAGTGTAAAAAAATCGTTTGTTCATTACTAGCAGAAAGTCCATGTGACACATTGGCCACCTGATACAATATTGAGAAATGTAATCTAAGCATGTAATTAAATAAGGACCAACCAACTTTTATATATATATATATATATATATCATGTCATTTAATTAAGTACATTTCAAATTAAATTATGAATCATCAAATTATACATAAAAATATTAATATTTTATTTTAATATATCGTCATATTCCTATTCAATAATTTATAAATCTACTTAGTTATATATTGGACAACAGAAGCATCCTTTTTAGAGAGAAATTTTCTTAAGTTTATAGTAATGTAGAATGTTATGTCATAGGGGTTCCATTAGCAATCACTATTAGACTACATCAAAAAGAAAGGAAGATAATCTTAAACCCTTAAAAATTTCACATATTAGAGTACAGTAAAACTTTTTTGGTTGAAAAATCAATTGAAGGATAAACGCGCCGCAATTTAGCACTTTTGGTAATTTGAGTGTGAATGTAACACGTTTTTTAAAAATTAAGAGACCATACAGATCATTTATTGGGAAAAAAAATGCCGATAAAGTTTACTAACTTATTTTTGAAATTTATACGTTACAATAATAATAATAATAATAATAATAATAATAATAATATATTGCCATGGATTGATACATGAACATGTGATCATTTTTATTTGGCCATAGAGAATTCATTACTTAAAACTATTTAAAAAAATCTCAAAATTAAACAAAAAGCTCAATCCCAAAAATCACAAATGCAAATTTTTCTTGGGCTAAAATTTTTGGATTTTCAAATCTGTGGGCTAGTTATATGCATTTATAAAATGATTTTCAACAGCTGAAGGCCCATTGCCCAAGAATGACCTTGCAAATGTGTTGTACTGTGCTATCTAGTCCATGAAATTATATTAATTAAAGAAATTGTTTATTGATTAAAGTAAGCTTACACTATAGGTAAATTGCAAGTGAAAACACAACTAGCTAAAGTGGATTAGCTTTAAGCTTATAAACAATTAAAAGTATAAGTAGCTTAAAGTAAGCTCATAGAGTAGAGTGAGAATGTTGAAAGCACTTTTAGAGAAGTCTTGTTTTTAAATTGCTATTTTCACATTTCTTAAATATTGATAGAATTGAAACTTGATTGATCCACAAATTATGTAGATATTTTTCATGTGTTGTTTTATTGAGTGACCTATAAGCTTACTTTGGATAATATAGGAATAGCTGCAGTGTTTCTCTCATATTCATTTTAAAATTACAATGGTATTGTTTGGTTATTTTTTTATTTTATTATGTGTTTTGGGAGAATGAATTATTGGATAATGTGAAAATTATTTTTTGGTATGTTTGCTTATGTTTTTAAAGAGACATTTTTTACTGTAACGATCAAATCAATGCTTTTTTGTTAGATTTTTGAGATAAAAATAAAATTAGAAGATTTTTTTAATATTATAATAATAATAAAATATATATAATATATAATATATGTATGTATATATTGGAGAATGTATATTTTGAAGAGAAAATGAAAATATGTTTGGTTATGTTTCCCCAAAACTGTGTTGTTATGAGGAAACATAACCAAACAAAGCCAATACTTCCTCCATAACTCATCTTCATTTCATAATTAACTCCTCTCTATTGGTTAATTACTAAAGTTTGATGATATTATCATTAAATTTTAAAAAAAAATTGAATTACTGCCACATATATTTATGAGTGAAAAAAAAAAAAAGAAGAGAGAGCGCAAAAGAGAGGAACAACTCAAAAAGAATGATGAGCAAAAGAGAGGGGGTAAAGAATGATTTGAGATAGGGAAAACTCTTCAAATCAACAAGATTCACTAGAAAAAGAGATACTGTAAAAATGAGTTTTAGATTAAAAAAATAGTACAGTATAAGTGGAAGGATATTTTTGTTCTTTTAAAAATATTTGTTTTGGATTATTTTATTTTATTTTTATCAAAATTTATTGAAGGATTAGGTTGTTATTTGACAAATTCCATCAACCTTGATCAAATTTCGATGACACAACGTGAGGATTTGTAATTTTAATACCAAGAGGAGAACTACGTATAATTATTCATACGAATAAGGAAGAAAATTATAATTATTCCGATGATATAATATACTTTATTTTTAAGGTGATCGAGGTGCATTTGATTAATTTTAATGAATCGAAAAATGGTTGAATGTGATTTATGAATTAAGATAAAATTTGACCCTTTATATATTGCCTATTTATGAGCCTTCGAGCTTAATTCATGGAATAAAAAGTCATAATTATTAATTTAATTAATCAATTACCTTGACCTTAACTTGCTTTTTAATTATCTTTGTCTGTCAAATGTCTCAAAAATAAAATAAAATAAAATAAAACAAAAGGAGAAGATTGGAATAGACAAAAGGTTTGACGTTAGAATTATCAGAAAACGCGTTAGTTTGCAACAGTGGAAAGTGTCAATTCTTTCACATATCAACGTTTTCCCGCTTTCCTTTTCCCGCGTTTACCGTGCCAAAAAGGATTGCCCTTTAAAGGGGGGGAAAAACCCCGCCCAGAAGTGCTGTGCGTGATTGATGAGTGGAACTGTGTTTAATGATGTGGACTTGACTTAAAGGAATCATGAAAAAGAAATTAAATTAAGGATTTCTAAAGATGGATTTTGGGCAAATTCAAACTTCAAAAGCCAGTCTAAAGGATGATATTGTTCAAAATTATATGCAGAAATTATAATTTATTTATTTTATGAATATGAGACATTAACACATATCATGCATGCTTAAAAATAAATATTTGGAGATGGAATAACATGAAATAAGTGGCCAGGCAACACCGGATAACCCAACATAACATAAAAAAAATGAATGACTTTAATACTATGTTAAAGGATGAATTTTGAGCGTAATTGAACCTCAAAAACTAGTTCAAAAAGTGATGATTACCCAAAATTATATATATATGAACCATTATTTATTTATTTCACAGACGTTGAACACAGTTTATAATAATAATAATAATATATTAAAATATTAAAATCAATAATTTCATTGTGAATCTTCCCTTTCAATTGAAATCGTCCCTCAGAAATATGTTAAGAATACTGAAAATGTTATTGATAAAATTCCTCTAATGCTTAAGTTGGAACACAAATTTTAATTACTTACTAGATAAAATATAAGGTAATGTTTGGATATGTTTTTTATTTGATTTTATTATGTGTTTATTATGTATTTTTGAAAAATAAATA
The DNA here is from genome assembly GCA_014898725.1 of Jacaranda copaia. NCBI lineage: Eukaryota > Viridiplantae > Streptophyta > Magnoliopsida > Lamiales > Bignoniaceae > Jacaranda > Jacaranda copaia. Next base: position 304,225 of record JACGDI010005242.1, on the reverse strand, counting down.
ATGAAGAAATTGTGGGAAAATGTGAAATGAAGGTTGGAGAATGTGATTGATGTTTGGTTATTACTTTTAAAAATAGTAAAATATGAGGTTTGAAAGTTTTGATATGTTTTGATATTTTTTTTCGAGAGCATTTTTTATCGTACATGTCACATCATTACTTTTATATTAGTATTTGGTAGTGAAAATTGATATTAATTTTTTTTAATTATAAGAATATTAATTAAAAATATTGTATATGTATGTATGTATATGTATTAAAGAGATATAATTATGTTGTAAGTTTGTAATGTTAAGTGAGTTCTATTATAATATTTTATGGATTTTGTTTGTTAGTTGAAAATTTATTTAATTGTAATTGCAATTATTATTATTATTATTAGTGGTAGTATACTTACCCCAATTATTATTAGTAATATTATTACTACGATTATTATATTATTATTATTGTTACTATTATTATAATTATGAATACTATTACCATTATTAGTATTAGTATTATTATTATTTTATTTATTATTAATATTGCCTACATTATAAATATAATTAATACTATTATAATAATAATAAGTATTATTATTAATTTTATTTTTATTAGTATTATTATTATTATTAATTATCTTATGGAGAGGGTGTGGCAGGCGGGTGCGACGGGCGCCGGGGCTGTGGCAGCCTGGTGGCAGAGGGTAGAGTAGGATAGATAGAAAGTGTGGGAAAATGTGAAATTAAACTAAAATTTGATAAATAATGAAAAACATATAGAAATTTTGTGATATTTTATTGTAGTAAAAAATAAAAAAAATAAATTGAAATATTCAAAAATATTCTTTCATTACAAGTTTATTTTGAGAAAACATATTCAAACATAATTAAAAATTTGTTGAAAATAATTTTTGTCTACTTGTCTAATCCCTTTTCTTTTCATTATGACATTTGAGAAAAGAAGATTTTTTCTTTTCATATTGATAATTTCCCTCTAATCAAAACAAAGGGGACCTTTGGGCGAATTTCTAGGTTTGAACATTTCCTGCTGATCTTTCTTGATCAAGAATTGAAATTATTATTCACAGGAGAAATTTATGTGTACAAATTTTCAACTTGTAACGAGGCTAGTACTTAAGATAGTACTTAGATCAATAGGTCTTCTGTAGCTGGTCGCAAAGGAGACGACAGGACAAGATAGGATGATTAGTCGGAAATGATTTTGACACTAACATCATTTTAATTTGTTGAATTATCTTTACTCTTAGAAATTAAAACAGTTTGCCATACAAATTATGCATGTTTTTATATTTTATTAATTAAATTTTTTTTTGTGATACTTTAATATCTAAATTATATTTTTTTTAACTTTACCATATATAAATAAATTTTGGTGGAATATTGTAAAAAATCATCGTCACATCAATGTCAGGGGTCTTTTATTCATATATTATAATCAAATTTTCTAATTTTATTGACATTAATTTTCATCTCCTTGGTGTAATCTTGCTAAATCGCAAATGTAATGAACTTTTTTTAATCTATTTTTAGGTGTATATCTCGTGACAATTCAAGTTAAAATATACAGTCTTTTTAATTGGTAAATTATAAAAATATGCATAGTTCAAATTACAAACTGTTTGTATCCCTTACTTTTATACGCAACATATGTCTAAATGGAATAAGAATTGGAACAATTCTCATTGAATAGATATGTCTTCCTTCTAAGCAAGCTTACATCTTTAATATATAAATTTTAGCTACTCTTCATGTAATGTAAGTCTTTTAACTTTTAGTTGCAATGCGCTACTCTAGAGGTGTCAAGACGGGCCAAGTAGATTGGCTCAGTCCACGAAAAAAATGGTTTCAGCTCAATTCGTTTAACTTTTTAATAGGAATTGGATTGAATCGATTCATTTGAAAATCTATTATGACCTAAATTTTGCAATCTGGGATTGGCTTGGCTCACAGACCGTGAAGGACCGCTGGCTGGCCTAACTTGCGAGCTAAACGGGCAGGCTCGAGAGCTAGCCCGTAATATTTTTTTAATTTAAATTATAAATTGTAATCTAAATTACTTGAGTGAATAACCAGTTTATCATTGAACATATTTAGATGTTTAGAATTACAAAGTTGCTTATTTCTTTTTGTTATTATTATACACTTTCATTTAAAGGTTTGGTCAAATTTATCTCTATATAATTATTTTTTCTAAATTAATGACAAGTAGAGGGGTCCATGCTAAATCCCTTATTATCTTATTTGGTGGTGTTTTTGAAAAAATACAATTGATAAAAAAAATTAATATAAGTATAGATTTTTAAGTTTTTATAAAATTTTAAATGTTGTAAAATATTAAAAATTATATAAGTATAAATTATTAAATCTTTTAAAAAAGTATAAGTGTTGAAAAAAACATTATTAACCACATAAATATAAAAATTTAAAAATTTTAAATTTATTTTCAAATTAAAAAAAAATTGCAGGCCAACCCATGAGCTGGATAGCAAGCCGGCCCGCCTAGCCTATTTCATATATAAACTAGCTCATCTATATAATGAACTGGTTTTGAGTTGAGTCGAATTTTTTAATTTTCAACTCGTCATGGTTCAAACTATGAATGGCTCATGAGCCAGTCTAACTTGGCTCGGAATCGCTTGTTAAACGAGTTGAGTTGACTCGGCCCATTTGATAGTTCTACTCTACTCTGATTGATTTTAGACGTTATTAAATTTTGAATGTTAATATTTAATTGATCTAAATTGTTGAGCTCTTCATAAGATAGGCCCTGCATTCGAGTCACATATTGTCGCAAATTAAGCTAATTATCGCATTCCAACCATGATATAGTTGTGCAATAACCCCTCTATTGGTCTAATAGTTCGATTTACTCATTTTTTAAAAAAAGTTTATTAAATTTTTTGAGTTTGATTGGCTCTTAATATATGCCTATTCAAAATTCAAAATTCAAAATTTGTCTCCTCATGATATATTAAAAAATATATAATTTAAAAAAATAAAAATATATTTAATTATATTTTTTCAAAATAATATTATTCTCAGAATTATGTTAGTTTTGGGAAACCTAACCAAACAAAGCCACAAAGCCACACATTTCCTATAATCCAAAATAGTGTGGAAACCAAGAAAACACACAAGGGACAAAGGTGGTACTATTTTGTGTAGTAATAGTGGTAAAAAAGGTTAAATCCATTCTCACAATTACATTATCAAAAGCTCATAATAAATGCTTTAGTGCTCGTTTGGTTTGTTTTGAAAGCCCCTTTTTATTTTCTTTTAAAAATAAGAATTGAAAGTTATTAATTTTTTTTTATTTTTATAAGCATTTTTATGTTTAGTATACTTTTCCAAATATATTGCTACATTTTCTTTTTCTTTTTATTTTTTTCACTCATATTTGCACTACTTTTAATATAAAAACACTATATTTTTCAAATATGATTTATTTTTAATTCTATATAATTATTATATTATGAATAAAATCTCCAAATAATATTTATTTTTAAAAATATATTTATAATTAATTTTTAATATTCTTTTTCACCTGAAAATAAAAATACCTCCACAAAAGAAATACAAACGATCCCTTAGACCCTAAGATTCACACCTTGCCATGTACTCATATTTTGACCTCTACATCAATCATAGATATTTCATATATAAATTCCATACCTTAAAATCTGCAATAGTTCCAACATCAATCTAACTAATATCATAATGTTCGCCAAAAAAGCATAAAAACCAAACTAACTCTTAAAATATTGGCAACTAAGTCACTTCACAAATTTTCAAATATTTTACATAAATTCCAAGCGTCCAGCCAAAATAACACGTAACCCATCCCATAATTCATAAATAATCCAAAATCCACATCATTTTTTAATAATTTTTATATCAATGACTCATTAAACACATTTTATCTACAATTTTAAATACCTAAATCATTTGACGCAGCACAAAAAAAATAGGTGGCCTAACATTATTAAGTAGCCTAACATTGAAAATGGTGGCCTCGATATTATGTTATTTCATACTTCAAATATTTATTTTTGTATTAATGTTTGATATCGATAAAAAAAATAAATTATAATTTTTATATATAATTTTAAGCAATCTCAAAATAAAATAAAGCCCGCACGCGAATCAATGATGGGGAAATTTTCATGCTTGGGAATTAGACGTGACAAAAGAATTATAACGGAATCTGTTCTACCATTTTGGTTGTATAATCTGGGCCAGGATTACCGCCACGTTTAATTTCTTGACCAGATGGGGCCCCACTGGGAGGGCTGGACCACTGGACGGCACCACAGGTCCGTTCTGGGTGGACCCCAGTCCCACTCCCGCACCGTTCTAACTCTGACCCACGTTTTCTCGCCTGTCGTCTTCACCACCCGATACTGTACCATCCAGCGCCCCCGCCCCCCCCGTGGACCCCTCAACCCCGCCCCTAGCTAGTCCACTCGTGCAAATTTTAATAACACACAACAATTAAAAAAAAAAGAAATGAAATGATTGTTTTGTTAATTAACTCAAGTAATTTCCGAATTCTTTTTAGGGATGGAAATTTGATGATATTTCACTTTGTCGGCAGATATAAAAAGTTAAATTTCATAAAGTATTATTTTAATGGACGATTTTGATTTCGGATAAAGGTGGTTAGAATGAGAAAATTTGATAATTTTCGATATAAAAATTTCATCTCTAACAAAATTTATTTTGTGGGTATATAGTGATGAATTTTGTCTTTATAAAAAAAAGTTTCAATCACAGTGAGAATTTAATGAGCAACTTAAAAATTGTTATAAATTCTTAACTTATTTAATATAAGACAAAAATTGATATCATTACAAGTCCACCCAATTAAGAAATTTATGACTTGGCATATATTCGTCGTTATCTCAAATAACATACGCTTAGAATTTTCAGAAAACGTAAAAAATCTATAGGAAGTATTATCTCAAGACATATATGACAGTTGATAGGTCGAGTGTTTTATTATTATAAAATATATTTTGATGGATAAAAATTGAATGAAATATTTCATAGAATTGAATTAAGATATCAATTTGTTAATGTGGGATAAGAGTTGATAATATTAAAATTAAAAGTCCTATTATAATTAATGAATGAATAAATAAATAGTGAAAGGTAATATTTTAAACCAATTTAAAAATAGAAACACATGCATAACATGAATTACTGACATAAATATAAAAAGAATATTAGTTTAAAATAAAAAATAATTATTTTGAATATTGCACCAGCAATGAATAATATTTTTTATAGTTAATTTATATAAATACCTTCATAAGATAAATTCAAAATTAATTAGTGCATCTCCGTTCTCTTGCCGACGAATGCGTATAAGTGGAACCCATGCGCCATACCCCACACGTCATTACCAATCACACACCTCGTCAAGGACAAACAGTCCCAATAGATCCACACCGTCAAAAAAATCAGTCCCAACGGCTCTGACATGATGTCATCCCCGTCAACCATTACTCATGCAACAAGTGCAATTAGCCCACGATTAAAGTCTTGTACAAATTTCAATCAAATTTAATTTTGTCGAACGATTTTGGTCGAGGTAGTTTTTCCATGATGATTCCTAGTAAGCAACTAAATTTAGGCATCGGTCGAGCGGACAATGGCTCGGTGATATTATATTTATATTTATATACATTTTAAAGTTTAAAATTTAATGAATTTTTAATATAAATATATATAAATAAAAAGAAACTAATTAGAAAAGAATTTTTAAAATATATAAATACTCCTATTCTCAATCAGTTTTTCAAAATTATCTAAGAATCTACACCCTTTCTCTACTAGTTGACTCGATCACTTGACTTGTATTTCGTGACAGAAGATGATCATAAACCTCCTTTTCTTGCCACGTGTACATCCTACATAATGACCATATAAATCAAATAGTAGATATTCAATTCAACCATGACTATAATACTTCATACTTTTTGCCCATGGGTGGATATAATGCTTCCTATTTCCACTTCTAATGTTTCTACTTAACGATCTTTGAAGCTTTTGTCACTAGCCGACTATTCGACTAATGATAAATATAGTGACGTCATTTTTCGCTATCGAGACTATACTTAAATTTTGAGATAATCTCATCTGATTTCTTCAAAATTTGAAAATTTTGAACTTAATACGAGTAATAATTTTCAAAACAGTATTACGTAAAAATATTCTTCATTTTAAATTTATTTTAACAATAAAAAGATATTCTCAACTATGAGTGAGCATGCTAAATCTAAGATTATTTTTGTGTCGGGCATTGGGTTAAATTTTTTTGTCTTGGCTTGCAATCAGACGTGCGAGGTCAGAAAGTATAAAACAAATAATAAAAATTGTAAAAGGGCAAGAAAAAAAATGGATTTCATTTGGGATTTAAGTAGGCGTGGTCAAATGGCCATTTAGCAATTCTCCTTTAATCTACTTTTATATGATGTGTTTAATATACTTTTATTTTTATATTTTAATTCTTATAATTATGCACAGTAACTATTATTTATAATATCGCTATAACTATTTTGTTATTATTTTGCCGAGTAGATAATGATTCAGTAACATAATTCTTCTACATAATATAAAATATTAAAAATTTGAATTCAAATGAACTTATAATATATGTGCATGTATATAAATAAATAAATTCTACTATCACTTTATAATTCCATAATCAATTACGAAGATTATATAATATTTTTATTCTTATGCAATCTTTTTTCATCTTTTCAACCTTCTATTGTGAGTATGCTATTTTTTTGTCTGCAGTCTTTTATTACTTTTACAGTTAGCAATAAATATTTTCTACGTATATTATGTGTATATATGTATCTCAGATGTATTCTAATTATTAAATGCACACCTAATTGAATGCGAAATGAAATTAATTTATGTTAAAAGTCATTTAAACTCTTTATTTTATTCTTTATTTATCTCATATTTTATTTTATAAATATATAATATTTATATTAAATATTTTTTTATAAAAATAACTAATTAAAAATTAAATATATTTGATGTAAATATAATAAATTAGAATAAAAAATAAAATAAAGAATTCAAAATAGGTAAAAAATGGGATGAAACTAGTTCGTAGTAAAACTGGGGATTTCGATTATTTTGGGATTTCTTTTGTTTTTTTCTTTTCCTTTGTGGGGGTGCTTTTGTCTTTTTAGATTTAATAATAATGATTTATTTTAATACAAATCTCTTTTTATAAAAGGAGGAATGGAAGACAAACATGCTCTGCAAAAACTGCATTTGTGTTGATATTCGCCTCTGTTTCTCTCCTCCTCTCATCGCTTCCTTTGAAGTTTGACCTTTGACGCTTTCTCCCTTCATAGCCTGCAGCCCTGCACTCCAACAATATAGAATATAATACTATTTTTCTTCTTGTTCTTCCTCCATTTCGTACCCGCCATTTGTATGCAAGAAAAGAAGTACAAAGGAGATATAATCAAATGATGTGAAGAAAGGTTGTCCAGAAATGGCGTGTATTGATGTTAATAGCAAAGGCAACATTAGCCCAATGGTGGGATTGCAGGAGCCCAGTATTGATACGGATAAATTGAGTTACGAGATTTTTTCCATATTGGAGAGCAAATTTTTGTTCGGCTATGATGATCAGAAGCTTTGGGTTCCGAAGCAAATTTCGGATCCACTGCAGCCCAAGAGCGGGGTCGTCGACGGCGTTGATGATGGTGACGTTCAGGCGATAAAGAATCAGAGGGGCAAAATCTGCATTCTGAGCATTGATGGCGGCGGGATGCGGAGCATTATATCGGGCAAAGCGCTGGCATATTTGGAAACGGCGTTGAAGAATAAGTCGGGCAATCCCGACGCCAGAATCGCCGATTATTTTGACGTCGCAGCCGGCACCGGGGTCGGCGGAATATTCACGTCGATGCTCTTCGCCCCCAATGATCAAAACCGCCCGATTTTCCGCGCAGACGACACGTGGAAGTTCCTCGCGGCGGAGTGTAAAAAATTCTGCAGCTCCGGGAAAAAACGCAATCCCAAAGGCGGTTTCCTGAAGCGGGTTTTCAATAAAACTGGCAACTCCACCGGTTCATCCACGGCCGGTTTGGAGAAGGCAATGAAGGAAGCATTCAAGGACGAGAGAACCGGGCGCAGCTTGACGCTGAAAGACACGCTGAAACCGGTTTTGATCCCGTGCTACGATCTCTCCAGCACGGCGCCGTTTTTATTCTCCCGAGCCGACGCTCTCGAAACCGACAGCTACGACTTTAATCTCTGGGAGGTGTGCTTGGCCACGTCGGCAGAGCCTGGTGTTTTCGACCCGGTTTGCATGAAGTCGGTAGACGGGTTGACCCGTTGCGTAGGAGTCGACGGCGGCTTGGCGATGAACAACCCGACGGCAGCGGCGATTACCCACGTGCTGCATAACAAGCAGGAGTTTCCGTTTGTCAGAGGGGTGGAGGATATTTTGCTCCTTTCAGTTGGTGCCGGCGGGCAGCTGTTGGAGGGCAGCTTTGACTACGAGCAGGTCAAGAAATGGAAGGCCAAGGATTGGGCTCGGCCCTTGGCTAGGATTTCTGGCGAAGGTTCGGCTGAGCTGGTTGACCACGCCGTGGCCATGGCTTTCGGTCAGAACCGTAGTAATAATTACGTCCGAATTCAGGTAAGCAAAAACATTAATTACACGGTCAGCTTATTTAAGAATAATCTTCTACTATGAAGTATTCATTGCTGATGATGTAAGAAATACCATCCATGATACTGAATTAAAATTTTTTTCTTTGGAAGTATTGGGGTGGAGGGAGACAGGCTGGGAGAGATGGGGATGGGGGGTTTGGATGGGCTAACGTGCGCAGGTGGTACTTTGGGAGCATGCAATTTAATTCTGTGTTTCTTTGGGAGGTTGGGGGGAGAATGTGCAGTTGAATGAAGGAAAGGGAGAGGCCAAGCCCAAGCAAGATGAGGAACGTTGTCGTTTAGATGCAAAATAGCTATTGAGGCCAAAATGCCAGCCCAAAACGGAGTATTTGGACATTGACATTGGTTGCTGTGATTGTGTGTTCTGTGTGTATTTTTCTGTGTGTTTTGCAGTAATTATTACTCTTTACAGCTATTCTTCACAATAATTTTTTATAATCCACCTTCACTCTTTCCCATGATGTTGTTGCAGAAAAAATGTGTCTTTTTTAACGCTATATGGGTTTATGTTATGTTAAAATCAATTGGAGTTAAGAAAGATGATGAGACCGGAAGAAAAATAGTTAATCCATATACAGCTAGCAGTATTTGTCAGTTTTTGGAGTTTTTTCACCATGGTGAATGTTGATGGAGTCCTTTTCTCATGCCTGACCATGAAATTCATGATATACACTAAAGTGGGCTAATATTCTAATAGCTGTGGAGAATGAGACTTCAGCAACAAAATGAATTTTTCCATAAGAACCAAGATTTTAAAATCATGAGTACATTGTTTTGGCTATAGATACTGTATATATGCTGGAAAGGACAACGAGGGGTCTCTGTTCTTTTGCCATTCTTGTATTTGACCTGAACTTGCAGAAGACAGGCATGGTGTGGGGTTTATTTCCTTATATTTATGTATTTTCCTGTCTGTCATTGAACGGTGGGAGTTACTGTTAGACTTTTATAGTACCTTGTTTAATAATCTTCCAAGCCCTGTTTCTTAATATGCCTAAACATTTTTCAGGTGTGGAATATGCATTACATTTATTTTATATGGTATGATGCCACATGGAACTAAATAAAAACAATGAGGGTACTGTTTAAGCATATGGTTAGTTATGGAGTTTGGATAATTTTGGATGATATGAATGATAATCTAGTTTAAGTCCTACTTGTCTTCTTGAATCTGTGGTCTGAAAACTGATTATAGTTTGATCATATTGCTTACATTGGCACCTTCAATGAAAATGATGAATTATATGAAGGCTGCGTAATTTATTGGACAAGATATGTTGATCGATATTGCCTACTGGTAGTTTTTTGGTGAATAAGATCTTTTTCTCCTAAGCTTAGATTTTTACGGTATCACAGGCAAATGGTTCCAGCTTTGGCCGGTGTGGGGCAAATGTGGACTCAGACCCCAGCCCAAGCAACATTAAAATGCTAATGGGGATGGCAGACGAGATGCTGAAACAGAAAAATGTAGAGTCTGTCCTCTTCAACGGCAAAAGAATTGGAGAGCAAAGCAACTTCGAGAAACTTGATTGGTTTGCCGAGCAACTTGTGTTGGAGCATCAGAGGAGGAGTTGCAGAATAGCTCCCACTGTTGCATTCAAGCAAGCTGCCCCAAAGCCGTCTTAAACAACTTCAGACAGTACTAAAAAGATACTCATTTGAAAGGGCTAAATAAAAATGGTAAGCTTTCTCCGTTTGATCGCTACTTTATTCTACACTATTAAATTGTCAACCATACATTATCTTTACTTGCAAAACACAGCCTGCTGATATCAACCATGCCCCATTTATGGGGCTCATAATTGGTACATAATGTTTTAGCATCAAAATAAATGTTTTTTCCTTGCATTATGATTTTGTAAAGACTAATCACAAGAAGATACCAGTCTTGTCTGTTTCTTGTACCCCCGTGGGCACTGGCTTGTCATTTTCTAGTGATTTCAGAAATAATAAAGCTTGCAACAACTTTTGGTTGTCGCAATAGTATTCTCTTGGAATACTGTGAGAGAGATGAAATTTCAGCCTAACAAACTGATGTGGGGAGAGAATAGCCTAACCCTGTTTGTCTGCCCACCGACACCAATTCTTGGAGTTGAGAGGGGCATATTGGTGATTTGGGCCAGTAGGTAGGCCTTGGAAAAGAATTGTGTGGAGAGAGGGGGGTCAACGAAGAATCCTTGTGCACAGATAGACATGTCCTTGGTCCTGATTGAGAGGGATTCTTTTATTTATGCCATGTTTGGCTCTTGGACAAAAAACTGTGTTTCAAAATCTATTTTTTTTGGATATAATTCTTGGATGAATGAGTGCAACCAAATTTCGTCTAGTTTTATTAGATTGAGGAAGGGAGGGGTGGTGAAAATCTCCGATCCCATATGATCCTATGGCCTTTCTTGGCATTGTTTATAGGTTTTATTTTTTGATCATCCTAGTTTCTACATATTCTCAATGTGGATTTTGCAAAAAGTTTTAACAGTAGTATTGCCTTTCAATCATTTATATTACTCGGGTCTACCTCTTTGGAATTCTGAAAATTATTCAGTGGGAGCCATTGTAAGAATTGACAGCATTCTTGAGCACACATCATAGGATAAACTACAATAGCAATCTTCTGTAGGATGTTTTGCCCTGCTAGGACATGATTACTATTAGTTGGCCATAATCATCAAAGCATGTAAAACCAAATGATCATGGGACTAAATTGCCGACAAATCACCTGTTGAAGATATGTCATTTTATGGTGCACAGAGAGTGTTGATCATAGTATTTGGCTCTTAAAATCTTATGCCAAGACAGACATCTAATGTCGGTAATCATACCATCCAACAGTGTAGAAAGGATTGCGAACAAAATACCCTATCGAACACAGTGTCACCCTTTATGTAGGAGCCAACACTCTAGAGTTAATTTGAGGTTAGACTCGCAATCCTTTGTTATGGTATGGTAAAAAATGTGAAAGAAGTTGTTATGAAATGCTTGTAGGAGCTTTTGTTCTTTGAGAAGTAAACAATTGTAAAGAAAGTTACAGTGTTTGAAAATAATAGTGAAAAATACCCAAAAGCTGCATAAATTAGGTGAAACTTACTTCTTGCATATGACTTTTTTCGTTTGAAATTTAGAGAACGAAAAACAGAAACACTATTTCCAAACACTTCAAAAATATTAAAAGTCTAGCTCAAATCTTACGCAAGTTCTGGAAATTATTGCAAATGTTCCCTCTTAAGTTGTTGCAAAGGTTGTTAGAGATATCAAGATGCAATAAAGGTATGGCTATGATAGATTTTGAATTTGTAGTTCATAAAATTCTAAATGTATTGGCAAAGGCTATTAGTCCTCCTAGTCATTGGCCCTCAGAACAAACTTTAGACATTTCCTCCAGACAAACTTTGATAGACAAGAATTTAGAGTCAAAAGATGGTCTTCGTTGAAAAGAAGAGAAAGCTAAAATTTCATCCCTAACTTTCAATAATTTTGCAACTCCGTAAGTGGAAAAAGTGAAAGTAAAAACAAGAAAGAGCAAGAATTACTTTGCAGTGAATAAACTAAGCCAATGATTAAAGCACCCAGCATTATGTTTTCTGATTTTGCATGTCTGAAAATTTGTCTTCTGACTTTTTCACGAACCATGAAGTTATAATTCTTGCATTTCTTGACTTTGGTCCACTTTTTTAACATCTTATTTTATGTCTTCTATGCAGGTAAAGGTGTAAAAATCCCAGAAAAAAAAGGAAAGGATATTGCCCATATATATGTGTTTTAATTTTAGTGTCATTGGAGTCCCTTGAAATGTGTTACTGGTGGTGGGCTACCATATGAAGAAACCACTAAATTTTTAGCTTAAGTTGTTGGTGTAATCTTTTGTTAATTGTGTTAATTTTAGTGGTGGAGAAGAAGAGATGGGAGTTGAGAGTGGGTCTTAAAAGGTGTCAATCATATTTGTTTTTTCCTTTGGGGGAAATTGGATGGGTGATTGATGATTGGACATGGATGTAGACTTTGCTTTGGAGCCATTTTCATGCAAAAATGCAGCTACTTTTTAGCTTTGGTAGAGATGGATCCTCCTCCTCCTGTACTGGAAAAAAAATTATTTTATTTTATTGAAAGAAAAAGGAAAAAACTTTTAGAAACTTCCATGATTTTTCGTTTGCTAGTCTTTAGCAAGAAACACATGTTGTAATTTTGTACCTGTGTATGTGTGAATCTAAGAATTGGGTTTTGTTCATGGATATTTGTTGTATTGTACTTCTATAGGCCTTCTATTTATTTTTTTTTTATGTTATTTTTGCCAAAGACATGAAAAACTTTAGACAGAAATTTGTGGGGTCATCACCAACTTTTAGTTATGGTAGAAATTGAATGCCTCAATGTCAATGTAGTTGGAGGAATGTCCTGGACTCTCCACTTAATTGTTTTTTTCTTTGTACGCTCATGGACCGAAAGTCATCAAAAGAAGCTGGATAAACATCATAATATTTACAAAAAAAGTCAAAGCAAAAGCATTGTTGAAAAACACACACACACACACACACACTCACTCACTTACATATACATATATATATATATATGTATATGTTATGTTTCCCACGACAAAAGTGAGAAATTCTCGTAAGCACAGGTATGAAAATATCATACTGCGAACATTAGTGCAACTTACGATACGGACATATTATTTGGTACTTTTAAAGCATATATATTTTTTTTAAATTAAATTTTACTTGGATATTTGTAAAATTGGACAAGGCCATCCACTAGTCGGAGCTGGTCAAATCATTCAAGAGTTTTAATTTGAGAAGTTCAGCGGGTGTTATCAAAATTAGTGACTTTAGGGTCTTCTAAATTGGATTAATTGGATCCTACCCAAACTTATTTGGATAACGGTGGGTTCGAATTGTTTGAGGTAACAACAAAAACCATAAAAAACCAACAAAAACTAATTCGTTTTCAAATA
>JACGDI010005242.1:262470-290465 GCA_014898725.1 Jacaranda copaia | reverse complement strand
TTTTTGAATATCCATTTACAATCCTAATAAGGATATAAATTTAAGTTTTAGGAGCAAAATTGACATTCCACTTAATATATATATACACACATAGATATAGATATAATCGTATATGAAGTCTCATAAAAGTGCTTTATGGATAGAGACTTAGGCCCATACGTGTACGTGTGGCAGCCAAGCAATAGACAATCATCCTTAAAATGCTTACAACGTTATCATCCTCAAAACATCACCAAATTAAATATGTCCATTTCTATTGATTAATATTAGTTCCAAAACTTTTCTTATGATGATTTGATTATTGGTGCTTTAAGCCCACACTTGCAATAATTGAGAAGTGGAAATGGTAACAAAACCTAGTTGGCAATAATTAGGGGAGGCAATTTGGAGCTTATTTATGAATTGATGTAGTAGATTTATGTTTTGATGTTTTCATGAAATATTGTCGATGGGGCTATTTTGCTTACCATTCAACCACTTTGCGTATTCTAATTCTCCTTTACTTGCATATAGTGAGTGACAACTACTTCTCCTTTTGGTAGTTGAAATTCATTCATACATACATACATACATACATATTCACACACACACACACGCACATAGAAAAATAAGAATGATAAAAGGTATTTTATATACTCACTTAACAAATGAAATTTCTTAACATTTCATAATTTGTACGATTCTATCTAAATTCTTTGCCACAATTATATAACTGATTCGATTGATCAGATTTTAATTTTTGTCTTTGATTGAAATGATGTGGATGTCCTTGGTTAAGCCACCTTCGAGGTGTATCTTCGATCAAACAACATAATTTTATAAATATTACTTATTTACTCATTTACATATATTATTTATGTCGAGAATATTGTATTTTTTCTAATTTATTAACTCTCAAATCTTTGAAAGACTTGAATATTGAAGAGTTTTCTCTGGGTCAATGCCAACATACTACAAAAAAATATAATATTAATGACAAGCTAATAAATAACAAAGTAAAAATTGTCACTATTAAGTGATAATAGCTTTTTATCTTGTCACTAATGATAATTTTTCAAGTGACAATAATTTTTATTTTGTCACATTTTGGCTCAATAGTAACAAAAACTAATGTTTTAAGTTGTTATTATTAATAATTAGTAACACCCATATGGTGACAACCTACTGATAGTTAAAATTGTTACTATAATTTGTGACAAAATTTTCACTACCACCAAATTCATCATAGGTATATATTATTAGCTGTTAAGGGTGACAACACTATTTAGTTTGTGCAAATTATTAAGGTGACGAAACTAAATCTTTTGTCACATAATATATATAATTAGTGACAATTTTTACATTATCACTAATTTATTTTTTTTCTTGTAGTGACAACTATTCTTTATTTGAGCTTTCAAGAATATATCTTTAAACTGAATTCACTCAGGGAAAGTCCATCAATTTTACTTTTATTTAATGAATCCAAAACTTTGAACTAACCCTTTTCTGAACTCAAATTATATAAGTGTATATGTAAACATATATGTATTTGCATATGCATCTGTGCATATATCAACACATATTTGTTTATCAATACATGCATTTTGTGAAGGTATTTTGTATTTATTTTTTTTAATTTGAATAAACACACTTACACCAAGAATTCGTTGAGTGTGGAGGCAATTTTATTGTACTAATTAACCACAAGTTGTTAATTTTTTTTATAATATTCATTAAAAATAAGCAACATGAAGCCCATGTATGCATAAATATTAAATCATTGCTTTTGAAGAAAAAAGAAAAATTAAATTATGCTTTATCTTTACAATTTTTTTGCATTTTTTTTCTTTAAGTAAAAAATTCATATTTTGATAGCATTAAGACAACACAATCTTGTTCTTATGTTGATATAAAGCATGGGAATCTACTTTAAGCATTCTTGGCAAAAGCTTATCCTTTGGAGCATATACATACAAAAAAGCTATCCATACATTATTCACATAAGTGGATTAAGATTATGAGGTGGGTGTGAGGAAAAAAAGACAGTCTAAAATAGGACAACCATTTAAATCCCAACTTAATTTGGTGACTAATGATTTTGATTTGTGGGGTTCAAAGAATACCAATTATGTCCATTAATTTCACTTTAATCCACTACAATACAACGTCAAAACAACCGAAAGTGAAGAAAAAGAAATAAAGTTGAAAGGGTTTAGAGTCATGTGCTCGTTTTGTAATGTCTAATTCTCTTTTAATGAAAGGGAAAAAAATTAATTTTTTTGAAAGAATATTGAGAGTGACTAAACAACTAAAATTGA
This sequence comes from Jacaranda copaia, assembly GCA_014898725.1. NCBI lineage: Eukaryota > Viridiplantae > Streptophyta > Magnoliopsida > Lamiales > Bignoniaceae > Jacaranda > Jacaranda copaia. The sequence continues at coordinate 288,165 of JACGDI010005242.1, read as the reverse complement.
TTATAATAAATTGTAATTGTCATAGGTTTGAGTTTGATGGATATGATTCCATTATTGGGGAGGCGAGAAGCTATTAAGCTAATATTAATATTTTCCACAAATAATTCCTAGTAAATTTGGGATGATTGATGGAATTATGTTTTAATCAACTTTGTTAGCTATATATATATATATATATATATATAAGTAACGGGGAATTCACATAGAATATTAGAAATGTCCCAAGAAAATATTATATTTTTGTCTAACAATTCTTAGGGCTAGTTTGGTTGAATTTTTAAGTTATCTTATAATTTTTTATTATGTGATAACTACTGTGATTTTTTATTATTGTAGTATAATTTGACTAATATGATAAACAAACCCATGGAGGGTGGTTTGTTAATTTATTATGAAAATTGAATATATAAATATAGATTTTTGATATTTATAAAAGTTTGAGTATTTATTATCACTTCAACCAAAATGAATAATAAAATGGAATGAAAACATTATATCTCACCTTATCATCATAACCAAACTAACTCTTAAAAGTTAAATTTGCATTCTTGTTAAACATGCCAATTTGGACCGACTCGAAATTGACTTATGACTTGAGCGTCCCTATTTGTAAAATTCTTGGATTTTAAAACAACCCAAATTTTGCCATAAAGCAAGATTAACTTATTAAGCAGTAGCTTCCGATAAATTTTAACATTATTACATTATTACAAATATGCAATTTCATTTATATCTTTGCATTACTTTCTCAAATACTTTACATTTCGTTTACACTATCTACTACATTATTTTCTTCATTATCTTATGTTATTATTTGCATTCTAACTTAAACTTCGAAAGATTTTTATCATTAGGATAATCCAACCAATCTTAACCGTCGTTTAATTTCAAGATAAAAATTAAATTAATTATTATTTAATTTCAAGATACAGGATAAAACTATTTAAACCAAACGTTCATATAAACGATCATTTGTCTAGAATGACATTTTTCTCAAAATACAATATATATACACACAAACCATGTATCACATCTTTTTGTTATTGGCAAATGTTGAAGCACCCACAGAAGATGCACAGAAAACGTGTTTTTGAAGAAAAGAGCCACAGCATTGAAGAAAGGAAAAACTTTGAATAGAAAGTCTGTCAGAAAACCAGTGAAGCAAAGAAGCAAAGAAGCAAAGACCTTCGCCTTTTAACTACTTTATACGCACATTCTGGTAAATAATTTGTTTTTAACAACTTATTAATGCCGATCAAATGAGGCGTCAGGAGTAGAAGCAGCGTCTGTCACCTTGGCGGTCAAAGGGAAACCTTTGCCTGCTCGATCTTGGGCAATATCCAATGGTTCCTGTAAGGCAGGATTGATAGGAAACAGCATGCATTGAGCATATTGTGCCATTAATTGGTCAACTAGCACCAGGGCTACCACTGCTTCCACAATTGGAACAGCTGCATTACAAATATCAAGACATGAAGTTGAATTTAGCGCAGTATAGGCACGGCTGAATTCAAAGAATTGAGCCATATATCCCCAAAAAATATTACAAGGAAATATAAATCACTCTTAAGACTGATATGTGATAATGTGACATATAGCGTAGCCCTGGTGTCACAAAGCACTTTTTAGGTAACTGGAAATTGAGTACTGTGCGGCTAGCTAGTAGCTTGCCACACATCAACTACGCCTGCCAAAAGCTCAATAACCGTTAGGTGATTGCTGTGTCGCAATTTTGCCCAATGGTACTCACGCACATGTTGGAACAATTTAGAGGCACAATCCAATAAAAAGGAAACTTGCTTTCATTAATAACCGCAACAGTACAATATCGACAATCGTTGGAGCAACACTAGACATTGGGGGGGACTCCAACAAGGCTCAATACAACTTAGTTTCAACTCTTCATTCCCCCTATAACAGGCTAAAAAAAGAAAAATCTTGTGACAACACTAAATATTAAAAAGTTGAAAATTACAATACAACGGCAGCATCCTAGCTGCATATTTACAAGAGGAAAAACAAAAGAAAGGGCCTACACCTAAGGACACAACAGATGAACCCTTGGAGTGCAAGTCTGCTAATGCAGGTTGGTGAGAGGCAACCAGGGCAGCCTGGATGCCGTGTAGACTATTAATGAACCCCAATAGCAAGGGTGACTCTTGACAGTCTCCTCCACTTGAGATAGCACCGTCCTTGGCAACATTAAGGCTTGATGGCCTTTAATAGAGGTTTGAATGCCTTGAGGTCCATTAGTCGCTCCTAAGTGTTCTATTCGCTGCTACATCCTTTCCATTTCACCAAGTACTTCATCTGAGTTGCGTTTCTTGTGCTAGTTACTTGGTGATTTAGAATTGCTTCTACCACCCTTTTCTCTTTCCTCATCTATATGATAGGGCTTGAGCTAGCTCACGTGGAGGACATTATGGATTCTCCACCAGTTAAGTAATGCTACTTTGTAGGCCATCTTTTCGATGCGTTTAATGATAGGCAACGGTCCAATGTATTTTTTCATCAGGTGAAGGTATCTCCCCCTCAATGCTTTTGATTGTCTTGAATTAGGAACCTTCACTAATGCCATATCACTCGCTTGGAATTTATTGAAACAACAATTTTGATCTATATGTTTTTTCATCTGCTTAAGAGCTTTCTCAAGGTAGCTTTGGACTAAATCAACATTCTGTTTCCATTCTTGTGAGAAACTCTATGAGAGAAGAGATTGCATAACTTGTGGTGAGTCCAGAGTGTGTAGGAGTAGTAGTTGTTGTCCAGTTACAGTCTCAAAAGCACTCTTATTGGTGGTAGAGCACTTTTGGGCATTGAAGCATAACTGAGCAACATCTAAGAGCTTCACCTAATTTTTCTGAGAGCCACTCACAAAGTTTTGTAGATATTCCTATAACATGGAATTGAAGCACTTGGTCTGGTCATCAGATTGTGGACGATAGCTTAAGCTCATATTCAGTTAGATTTGAGAAGTTTAAAGAGCTTGATCCAAAAGCTGCCAATAAACAGAGAGTCTCGATCACTGACAATATCTTTCAGCAGTCCTCAATACTTGACAATATGCTTGAAGAAGAGATGAGCTGTCCCTTTTGCTGTAATATGTTTAGTGGTTGCATTGAATGTAGCATATTTGGAGAACCAATCTATCATAACAATGATGGCCCCCAAATCTCCCACCTTAGGCAACCTAATGATATAATCCATAGATATGCTCTCTCACTGTCGTTGGGAATAGAAAGTGGCTCCAACAAGCCTGGTTTTTTTTGATGGTCCGTCTTGTCCTGCTGGCACACAAAGCAAGTACAAACGTACGTCTTAATATCATCCTGCATCTGCGGTTAATAATATAATTTGTGCACCAAGGCATGGGTCTGCTCTGCTCTTGGGTTTCCCACCCAAAAAGTGTCGTGGCATTTCGACATCAATGATTTCCTTAGGTCGTTGTCTTTTGGAACATCTATGGGGTTCCCTTTGGTCATCAAGAGTCTTTCATCCATTCAAAATTGCTGAGTTTTGCCCTTCTCAACAAGGTTGACCAAATACTGCACTGCAAGATCCTTTAATAAGAGCTCCTGTATTTGGTCCTTTATAGAAGTGGTGACTTTGCTGGAGGGTAAAATAGCCCCCACCCTTGTATAATTCGACCTCTAGCTTAGGGCATTGGCCACATGATTGCTCACGTTGGCATGATACTCTAAGGAAAAGTTAAATTTTTCTAACAACTCTTGCCGCTGTGTCTACTTACTAGTTAATTTGGACTGGCTCATAAAGTGACCAATTGCAGTATTGTTTGCCCTGACCACAAAAGAAGAGCCTAATACATAGTGCTGCCATAGTTTGAAACAGTGAACTAGTGGCCAACAACTCCTTGTGTGTCGAGTAGCACCTCTTTGCTTCCTACACCTAGTGGCTCTTGAAAGCTATAGGATGCCAGTCCTGAATCAGAACTCCTCCAAGTGCAAAGTTCAAACCATCAGTCTCCACTTCGAACATCTTCATTATGTCTGAGAGGGCCAACATAGGATTTGACACCATAGTTCTCTTTAGTCCGTCAAATGTTGCTTGGCATTGGGGTGTCCAATTCTCAGATTCTATCTTCCTCATGAGGTTGGTGAGTGGTCATGTTATCTCAAAGTAACCCTTCACAAATATGTAATAGTAGTTTGCAACCCGAGAAACGCTCCTACCTCATAAACATTTTTGGGAGGCTGCCACTCTTGAATAACTTGCACTTTCTTTAGGTCTATGCGAATTTTTCCTTACTTTACAATGTGACCCAAGAAATAAATTTTCTCCTGAGCAAATGACACTTGATAGCTTGACATACAGTTTATGCTCATGGAGTCAGGTATGAACCTTTTGCAGATGCTCCACATGTTTGGTTAAGGCTCTACTATACACCATAATATCGTCCAAGCACACCACCACAAACTCATTTAGAAAAACATGGAACACTAGGTTCATTAATGTGCTGACGATTGTTGGGGAGTTAGTTAGTCGAAAGGCATGACCAGAAACTTAAATGCTCTATATCTTATGACCGCTATAGTCTTTGCCTTGTCTCCTTCCTTGATCCCAACTTACCAGTAACCTAATCTCAAATCAATCTTTATAAAGTGCTTTGCCCAGCTAAGTCGGTTAAAGTAGTTAGCCACAGGCAGTGTGGGATACTTGTTATTCACACTAATTTTATTCAATGCTTGGTAGTCATAGCACATCTATAAGGACTCGTTAGACTTCTTTTGGAACAATATTAGGGTTCCATGCGGTGACTTGGTGGGCTAGATGATCCCACATTGCAGCATCTCCCTCAACTACTTCCTAAGCTTCGGTTGTGACATTCGATACGGTGCCCGGGCGGGAGGTTTGATGCCTAGCACCAACTCAATCTCATGATCCACTACTCTATTTGGTGGTAGCTTCCAAGACAGTTCATCTGACATAACATCCTTGAACTCTCGCAATAGTTCCTTAACCACACCGGGGATTGGCTCCGCTGCCTTCTCCATCTTCTCAAAGCGAAGAGTGTATAAGAATAAGGGCTCATTTTGTTTGCAATCTTTCTCAAACTAAATGACTGAGAGATTTTTGTCTCCTAACTTTTCGTTCAGTGTGGGAATGAGGCACGACTTGCTTCCCATCATCATCAATGAATCCACGTATGGCATGATGATCATCTTTATGTCTCGCAGAAATTCAAGCCCAAGGATAAGCTTGAAATCATCCATCATGACCACTGAAAGGTTGGTCCTCTTCTCAAATGGTCCTACCTTGATGAGCATAGATTTAGCCACTATTGCAATTGACTGAGCAGTCGAGTTGATAGCTTTCACCCATCTAACTCCTTTCTCTAGTGCAAGCCTAAGTCTCTCTACTTCAACACTCGCTAGATAGTTGTAGGTGGCACGTGTGTTGACCATGGCACGAACTGGCCTACCATTGATCTTCACATCAACAAATATCAACCCTCTCTTTTTATAGTTTTAGCAGTTTGATTCCTTTTGTGGCTAGTCCTCTATTAAGGTTGGAGCAACTTTGCTCACCTTTGGTGGCATTGCGCTCTTAGCCGCCACATGTGAATTGTACTGCACTATTATGAAATGGACTCAAGGTTGTCCTCGTCCTCTTGTGGCTCCTACTCACCAGCAGTAGAAGTTCAAGTCTTAGCTGGCTTAGGCTATTTCCCAGCTTTCATAAGACACACCAAAGAGTTCAATAAATGCTTATTCAAATAATCTTTGATTCAGTGTGGACTATCATAAAGGAAACATATGCCGCTATTCTTCTGTGGTGCTTCCTCCCTGTTCTCTTGCTTCATCGTATTGGAACTCACCTGTGAACTCCCCTAGGTGTGGGATTACCTCTCTCCCCAACATTTGCTCTAGCTTGGCCTGAATGATTTTGTCTTGCCCCCTTTTGATTAATTTATTTTTAAGGCTGCCTGTTTCTTCTTTTGGGGCTTGGAACCATAATCCATTAATCGCTTAGCAGCTCCCATAACAATATTCAAATCAGCCACTCTCTGACTCTGTAACTCAGCACACGCCCAACATTTCAATCTCTCTAGAAATGTAAAATGCTTATCCTTCTTGGACATGTTCTTTATGTTTAGCATGTGTGTGGAAATAGCTTTCATATACTCCTTAAGGGAAGTTATATGCTTCAATTCCGCCCTCCTAGCGTTATACTCAACATTCTCCGGGAAAAATTATTGCTTGATTGCTTCCTGAAGCTGATCCTATATCCATATGCACTCGACATGCCTGAATGTTTTCATATTTGATCTACCACCATAGTTTTGCATTATCCGTCAGGTACATGGTAGTGGTTACCACTTTTCTCGCCTTATCTTTGATATTAGTGGCCAAAAAGTATTGTTCCATATCAAAAAGGAAGTTCTCAACCTCCTTTGCATCTCTCGCACCACCATAAGCTCTAGACTCTGGTATCTGAAGCCTAGCAACTAGATCTGGAGTAATGGTAGGTCTCTTACTCACAATTTTTTAAAGTAAGCCAATTTGAATCGATATTACCTCTATTTCACGTCTCATATTAGCTGTGTTGTTTGCCCTTAGCTCTTCCATCAAAGTTTGGCAAACATCTTTGCTCTCACCCAATTGTGGTTGAAAATCCGTGATCTTCGCCTCCATCCCTCGACCTTTTCCTCTAAGGTCTTAACAACAAATTGCAACCTAGAGTTCTCGACCTCTAGTGCTTCTAACAGTTGTTTGTTTGTATTTCCCTATCTCTGAGTTTTATTATCTTATCTTGCCATATTTGTAGAAGCTACAGATTCTAGTGCCATTGCCTCGGCTTAGTGGATCAAGAGCTAAGGCTTTGATATTGTCATAGGGTGCTTTTCAAGCAACTGGGAAACTGCGCACTGTGCAGCTAATAGCTTGCTACAAGTCAGCTACATTTGCTAAAAGCTCAATAACTATTGGGTGATTGTTGTGTTGCAATCGCATCCAACGGTACTCATGCACACATCGAAACGCTTTAGAGACACAATCTAATAAAAAGGAAATATGCTTTCATTAATAACGACAATAGTACAATATCGACAATTGTTGGAGCAATGCTAGATGTTGGGTGGACTCCAACAAGGCTCAGTACAACTTAGCTTTAACTCCTCATTTCCCACTATAATAGGTTAAAAAAAGATAAACCTGGTGACAACACTAGATATTAAAAAGCTAAAAGTTATAACAAAACGGCAGCATCCTAGCTGCATATTTATAAGAGGGAAAACAGAAGAAAGGTCCACACCTAAGGACACAACAGATGAACTCCTTGGAGTGCAAGTTTCTTAATGCAGGCTAGTGAGAGGCAACTATGGCGGACCGAATGCCCTGTAGACGGTCAAGGGCACAATAGTGGGGGTGACCCTTGACACTGGGGAAGCAACTAGAAGGGCAACATAATTTAAATTTTGGATAAAATCAAATACAATATTTAGGAAGAAAAAGGGAAAAAAGAATTACAGTTAGGAGACAAACCTCGTGGAGCAACACAAGGGTCATGACGACCTCTAACTATGAGCTCTGTCTCATGTTTGTCTCTAGTCACAGTGTTCTGCTTCCTCTGCATAATAGGAAGTATATGGTTAATATAACTCTTGTTCTTGGTTAGGTGCAATGGATACTTCATGGCCGTAGAAGTTGCATGTTAAAGTAATGTTAAATATGGCAATTATTAACATTAAAGGTCAATAGTTTTTGATAGAACCTGGTTGCTAGTGGAATTGTGATATAATGCAAGATATATTATTTATTGATTTTTTTCTTTAAGTTACAATTTAATTTGAGGATATGTGAGGCCACAAATCTTAAAGTTTCATCACATACCCTACCCAAAGACCTTAATCTTCTATGGATATTTATTTGTCACCTCACTAGGCTTACATGGAGATATTGCAGGTGTAGTGATCTTTATCTCAAAATCAAATATTATCAAAAGAAGACTAATTATCCACTGTGCCCTGAAAGATGAACCGTCCTTGACAGCTTGATCCTCTCTAGACCACAGGCTGTTTACGGCAAGCTCTATTCCCAAGGGTGAGAAAGGCAACCTAAGCACAACTTGAAGTTTATGATATACTATCCAAGGTTGAGCTTGTTCATTTGTCTAATAGTGAAATCAAATAAGGAGCTCCACCTCAGCTTGCATTTGGCTTTTCTCCAAATCTTGTTCAACATGAGGAAATAATAAAAGACAAATTTGAGAATATAGAGTTGTTTTTGATAATAAGCCTCAAGTTGGTCCACCCCAAAAATCAGAGGTCTACTTTCTAATACCACAAACTGATATACAGCTCCTCAGGGTACAGGTACGGACCAACACAAACAAAAACACATACAAGGGGGCCGAAGGTGGTGAACTTGTGACAGAGAAAGAGAACATACAAATATAGTAGGAGTTGGCTTGAAAGCTATTCTCATATTGATTATTTCTCCATTTGATATGCCACCCTGAGAATAGACACGGAACAATGAAAACTTTACACTGGAAAATGAGGAAAAGTATATATCATGGATTTCTTATCTCGTATATGATTTTCATGAAAAAATGCAAATTGAGGTTGAGAATTTCTGCAATCATCAAAGGGTTGTGTCCCCTTTGTGATAATAACAAAATCTAACCTGTATCCCTCCAGATTGGTTGGTTTTTGTTCTAATTCTGTCATGTTTATCCATGCAGAATTCGTCATTATGCTCACTACCAGTCATGGATGTACCTGTTTGATTTTCATTGAAGGAAAATCAGAACTGAAATATGCAATCAATTAGATCAAATCATACAGACTGCAAATCAGAACAAAGAATGCTTTTGCACCTGCAAATCCACTCCCAAATTCAAATCCCATTGTTGCAGGCAATGACATTGCAGCTTTGGCCAAATCTGCTTCAAGTTTATCAAAGACAGGAGAGCCAAGCCCCTAACAAAACACAGATTGATGTTTAGAGATCTTTAAGAGAATTTCCAAGAGACTGTAATGATCAGAAGTCTACCAGTGCATTAAATAACAAAAGTACATGGAGACATTCATGGAGGAAGCAAGGGGAAAGTAGAGGCATTTACCCGTCGAACATTTCGAACTATGCAGGTGACAACACCCCCGACCGAATCACCTCTCACTCTGACAGCATCAATAGCAGAAATCATTTTTTCCGCATATTCAGGATTTGGACACCTTACAATATTGCTCTCTATCTGATAACATTAATATGATGTAGAAAATAGAACTTATAAACAAAATGAGACAAGAAAATTGAAAACTGAAAGGAAAAATTGACAAATAAAAAATATGGAAAAATGTATAAAATTCTATCAGTCATGCGCCGCCAAGATTTATTGAAGTGGCTATTTCACCTGCATCTTTGATTTTCTTGGCTCATCCTTATGCTTCATAACCACATTTATTGAACTAAAGCTTAGCATATTATCTTTGTGCAAGTATATGTTTTACATTGATGCAGATTTATTCATCAGGGTTCTCATGTCCTTCTGGTAGATCATTGTTACATAATTTGGTACAGAAAGTACAAAGATAAAACGTAGAACTGGGCTGGATTTTTTGAACATCTTTATACTTTATTAGCTCCTATGGCTAACTGAGGAAAACTTTAGCTGGGAATGTTATGCAGTAATCAACATTTGAATTGCCAAATAAAAATGAGTCAATACCATTGATAGCATGTAGAAGAAAGAAGGGGAATAAATATTATGATACCTCATCAAGCATCACAGTTTCATGATCAACCAAATTTTCAGGAAGGACAACCTTGTGTACTTGTGAAACATAAGCGAGAATCTGCAACATAAAGCATGAGTGAATAGGATCAGGAAATAACATAAAAACCATTGCTAAGTTTATAGGGAAAGCCTTTTGCTTGTTTTTCAACAATGTTATTGACTTCAATATGCAAGATAAGCTCCTCTCACCTATATGCCAAAAACCAGAAGAAAAAGAACTATATGAAAATGGCAAGAAATGATTCTTTTATGCCCCCATCAATCCTTCAAATCAGTCAATTTTAATGTCTCATGATCTCCAACCAAAATTTCCTTGCCCAAATAGAGGACACAATCTATTGCTTGACTGTAAATAACTCAAAGTAACATCATTGTAAACATTTCAGGTCTAACCAAAGTTTGCCCTTCACAGTAAGGCCAAATTTTAAGCTTCATGGGAGGAAAAAGTAAACAGACACTATAGAACTGTTAAAAAGTTCACTCCATGAAAATATAGCGAAATTCACAATTCTGTAAACAGCTGTTCAGTTCACATATAAAAGTGCATGCATAAGCAGTCATACCCATAAACTTACTTCAGTTCCTGCATATTGCTTTAGAATCTTCTTAGCCACAGCTCCAGCAGCAACTCTTCCGATGGTTTCTCTTGCAGAAGATCTACCACCACCCTGGATTTCCACAAACATATTAACATAAACCAAAAGGGAAATTTACCAACATTGTTTGAAGCTAGTAACTGAAAATATTTCAATTTTCTGAAGAAGTATCCAAATATATAGATTGCATCACCACCACTGTTCAAATGTTTTTACCTGTACTGATCTGACACCATACTTGAAATCATAAGTTGCATCTGCATGAGATGGCCTATAAGCAAGTGACATTTCACTGTAGTCCTGGAACCATAAGAAATATGAAGTTTATGAGAACCATGAAACATGCCTGCCGTAGTTAAAATAATTCCTCTGAAGCTCCGAGGGAGGTCAATCCATTTACCCTTCAGTGAGAAATTTCCAATATTTTTCTTGATGCAGGTCATACCCTGGCATTTCAATCTTTAAAGAAAACAAAGTTGCAGGGAATCCAACACACTGAAGAAGTGGATCTATATTCAAAAAGACATGCCAGCGACAATCAGGATGGATCAACAAAGACCCTAGCTTTACAGTTCTAAAATAAGCCATCTATTAACTCTCCAGCATCCCATTTCCCCCCCCGAACTGTTTCTCATGGGACCACCCACACCCTGGGAAGCAGAAGCAAAAAATGGGAAAGCTATGCACTTACATGTCCTCTTTGATCAGTATTGGGCACTTCTACCTTGATTGGAGATCCAGTGGTGAGTCCTACAGTGAGCACATGACGCATCAATTCACTTGATGAAAATCACAATGCCAATTAGTCCATGTAATAAGTTCAACAGAAGAAAAAAGTAGTCCAAGGCATGCCTACAAATGACTAACCATCAGCAATTCCCGACGCTATTTTACATGTATCAGTCTCTTTTCTTGGGGTGGTGATTCTGCTTTGACCTGGTCTCCTAAAAGCAATAAAATCATAGATTTCATGATCAATGAAATCCAGGTCACTTTCTTTGTAACAGAAACACATCCAGTTTTTTTGGTTTTCATTGTTCATGAATTGTCGATCAGATTCAGAGCTATATGATCACCAGGACCACAAGAACCAGAGAAAAGAAGCTTCTTTAGCTGAGTTTATCAGATACAAAAACATTTCAAACAAATGAAATATCTTGAACATACCTTCTGTCCAGATCTACTTGCATATCAGCTTCTGAGAGGGGAAGTCTAGGAGGACATCCATCGATCACACATCCTACCCCACCACCATGAGATTCTCCAAATGTTGTAACACGGAAATAAGTTCCAAATGTGCTACCGGAGGCTTGTATTTCTGTTGATAAGAGAACATGTAAGTACTTTCTATTGCTCAAACTTTCTCTGCATTAAGTAACATGTTAACATCAGTTCCATTTTAGGCGTCCCCACTAACTATTAACATCCTTGAAGTTTCTCAAGAAAGCACAAAAATTTATTCAACTTCCTCGATCAAACTCTACCTAGATTCAAAATTGCATTCTTTTTTAGTGCAACTCTCTCTGCCGTTCATACAAGAAAAAAACTTCACGACCAGGCTGACAAAGCAAAATACTTAAGTATTATCTTACGCTTCACACTTACCAATATTATCACACGCATTTGTATATCAAATTGTCTCTTCCTATTGTTCCAATGTTACAATTTTTTTCTTCTTGGTGCTCCTAATTCAACACTAATAGTATGATTGGTATGTAGGAATGAGGTAGAAATGAAATGGGCATTTTTAAGTTTATTCTCAAATCCATGCTTGGTATAATTTAAAGATAGGAATGCTTATTCCCATTGGGATCTCCATTTTCATCAAAAAGATGGGTTTAGCCATTCCTTTTCACCCCTATGGGTTTAAATATTCCCAATTCCATTGGAAATGGATATATATATATATATATATGTATTCATTCTATCAACAACTCTTCAAATCAAACTTATAAAAAAGTACAATAAATTGTTATAACCTTATCACAAAAAGTTAAAAACTCTAGTTATAAAGTATTTTATAATTTTTTTAATTATATTTTATCAAAAACTTCAACAGAGCTTGTTCAATTATAATTTTAAAAGTAATAGTTTTAGAAGAATTGTGTTTATACTTTTTTACGTAAATGTATATAACCTGTTGTTGACATATAAAATGAATATATTTAATGATGTAATTAGAATAACATTAAAAGTGATATTAAAACTGCATAAAAAATTTCTACAATAATATATAAAAAATATTTCACTAATAAATATTTTTATTTTAATAATTTTTTACAAAAGTATAATTTGATTATTTAAAAAACTCATTCCATTCCTATTGGCCATTCCTATTTATCAATCATTAAAATGAAATCTAGAAGAAATGATGATTCCATTCCTTTTTTATTCTTCATACATACTAATCATAAGATAAATCATATCAATGTTATTCCTTTTCCAACTTCATTTTATTCCTAAAGTCATTTCATTTCCATATAATTCCATTTATGTGTACTAATCACTACCTAAAGTCACAATTTAGTAAGTCTATAACTAATTATGGCCCAGAAATCCTTGTTTTGTTAAGTTTACATTGGTTTTTGAGATATCTACTTCTATTCTCTTTCATTTAGGTTTAATTGATTGTAGACATGATGCAACTGTGGCTTGACCAAGAAACAGTAATTCTACCTGTCCAAGTTGCATTCCGGGAAAGATGATTTAACAATTACAAATTTACACTTTTGCCATATTAGGTAGGTTAAGCTTAGCCAGATTTCTTCCAAAACTCACTCGACTTGACCATGCACACTCCTGATGTGGGGTGTGCTATTTTTCTCGCGAGTACATAAGACAATTAAACTAGAACTGAAGGAATCAAACAGTACAAATGTTCTTCTCTGCTGAAAAGTGCGAAAAAAGTGGCCAAAACAGCACAGAAATCACTCCAATCATCGTACCCTCCCCACCCCCCATCCTATACAACGAGTAAAAGCATCAATGATAATCAGAAAAAGCACTACCATCCATCAGAATTAACAAATAACAAATTCGACTAACTGCTTCTTGATTCATACTGAGACGTTTTGATTGGTATCGGCGAACCGGAAGCTGAAGGCTCGGCGAGTGCAGCATTGACGGCGATTGGAGGGATCCCAGTCTGGCAGTTACGAGAAAGTGTTTGGTGTAGAGGGACGACGCCATTCTTACACGCCTGATTGTGGCTTTGGTGGGTCTCTCTGGTCCGGTGAGCAGAAAGAGAGAAAGCGGGGGGGGAAATTCGCAGTTGGTTGAGAAATTAAGGACAAGGTGGTGGCTGGTGCACAGAAATTGGTCAGGGGAAGACTGTTGGGGTCTACACAGTCTTCAAACTTATCGTTTTATCCATTATCATGGAGATTCTTGCTTACAATCAAATGAATATCTACATTCAGAAATATTTGTTTTAAAAATAAATAAAATTTCATCAAATAATTTAATATTATATTATTTTCTTTGAAATTTCTGACATATCCTTTGTTCAAAATTCTTTTATTGTAAAAATTCCCTTTTGTTTGCACAAGAAATCTAAAGTAACTTTTCATTCAATAAAAATGTTCAAAATTTAATTTAATCTCGTAAATTTTTATCCTCCTCAACTCCAATTGTTCAATCTGTTCTTCCTCTCATACCCACCATCCACCGCCGTCGCAACTATCCCGCCGCTTCCCTCCCATCTCCTCCACCCAAACACCCATCAATCCATCAAGCAGAGGCTTAAAAAACTCAAAAATCGTGGCGTCGCTTTCTCCAATATAATTCTCCTCACCGAATCTCATCATAATGGCGCAACTGAAGCCCTTTCAACTCCTCCACTCCCCTTTTCTCTCTTTATATACATCTCCTTCTAATCCCATTTGAACTTTTTTGTGATTTATTATCACATGGCCATGACACAAGAGTTTGCAAGACTTTTCCATCATATACATATATGTAAGTGGTGATAATCTTGTCTTTCTGTACTCTTTGTTGGTTTTTATTTCTCAGTCCTTGTTTGAGTTGCCTGAGGATAATTCATGTTCCTTTAAATGGGGTGGTTTTCTGGTGGGATATTACTGTTGATATATTGTTTTGAGTTTTGACTTCTTGGATGATTCTGTTGGATTCTTGTTGTTCTAGTTACACTTGAATTTATATATAAATAATTTTCTTTATGTGCTTATTTTATATGCATATTTGATGGTAGTAATTAGATTATGTGAGCAGGTTTGGAATTTTAGTGATTGGATTGTTTTCCAATTGACATGTTCTGTGTTTTGTTATTTATTGAGTAGACAGGGTAATTGCAGGTCCTTATGCAGCAGGATTGAATGTGTCTCTTGTATGTAGCTCATAAACATTTTCCCCCGAGGATATATTTTGAGTGAAGAGGAAAAGTAATCATGCCTATTGGATTGTGATTAACATGAGATCAGTCTGAAGATGGCCATTTTTTTGGAGATAATGTTGCTCCACATGCATTAGAGAAATAAGGAGAAGCTAAGGGGCTAGGTTTTCAACATGTCTCTGGCACCGCACCATGTCTTCAACCATGAATAATATGAAACCGCATGGAAGGTATTCATAGTATGTATGATAAAATTTTTTAATGAGTGGACAAAATCTTAGGCAAAGAGTATGGAGAGATGGGTAGACCTCTTTTCCTTTCACATATACATGGAAACCAGGGATACTTTCTCATAATTAAGCGAGCAATCTTCTAATCCAATGCTATCTCATCTTATCTGGTTACAATCTTGTGGCCCAGATTTGGATTTGAATCGCTCATGGGAAAATAATAGGTATTTTATGATATTCATATTGCCGTTTTTAACCTTGATTGTAGTTTCCAAGTATTGCAGCCTGAGTGATTGGACATATTTTGAAGCAAAGTTGAAGAGAAGATTAGGAAAAAGGTTTTTGATATACAGCATCTTGCTTATCCATTGTCAAAATTCTATGTTCACTAGACATAGACAAGCTCCAATTATCCATTTGTTTTTAATTACTTTTTGTTGCATTAAAGTAACATTTTCGAAATTTTATTATGGAATTATTTTGCATACTGTGGATTAAGTAGTAACATACAGTGGCACTACTTGGATGAACAAGTCATGATATATCTAACTTTCATTAGCAAAGTTAGAAGAATGAGCTTAATGGGGATATTTAAGGGTTGAGGGGTTGATTGGACAACTGCTTCTCTGATCAGAAGTAGATTTTGATGCCCGCCACCCTTCTTCCTTTCTCTTTGATAACTGGGTATCAGATTTTTTGTTAACTTAAATTCATCAACATCTTCTTTTCCCCTTATAAATGTTTTCGAAGGCTGATATATGGCCGCCATACAGCTCCACTATTGGCCACCTAAACCAAAATCTTAGGGCAGCATGGCAGAGATTTTTGTAGAAAACTACTGCTCCATATTTTATTCTCCGTGTCAAGACCTCTCATTCACCATTGACTTGGATAGATTGATTAGCAGTTCCGATGAAGATTCCTTACAGGCTGGATTACTAATGCTATTTCAGCACATCTTGGGGAAGCAAGTAGCCTTTTGTGAATAACAAAGTAATCCTTTTTTCTCTGTAGATTAGCTTTCTTATTTTGGTCAAGATGGAAATCATTTTCTTTGTCGTTTGAGTTTAAAATACCAAAGAGAAACTTTCTCCTGGAGGTATTCTTGGCCAAAATGTTGCCAGTTTTCTCTCAACTTTAAAACCAACCAGTTTGCCTTTATTATCCTCTTCAAGCAGTGACTTACAAGTTTGGTTATGTTGCAGACTATCATTGGCAGCGTCGTGGATCCAAAAGCTATTAGCTGGTTGAGGGAGCGTTTAACCGAGCTGGATATGGTAGTTCCTCGGTGCTGAATGTATAGGCAATGAGAATTTATCACACAGAAATGCTCGTGGAAGCCATGAACATTATTAAAGAATTCATTTAATTGCAGGCAATGATATATGATTTCCAGTAAATTTCTGATTTTTGACAAGGTTTATTGACAGTCTATTATTGATTGTGTACATATGTTGCCACTTGTTTTTCCATCATTAGTTAAAAATACTGATGAACTCAAGGTGATGATGCTATCGATCTCCAAAATCATTTGGATCATGAGCTGGAGTTTTGATTTGTTGGGAGAAGAACTGGAAGTATTAGTGATCAGCAGTCTAAGCATGGGAATATTGTTCACCTTAACAGCATTGGTCCCGTTTGGCTTCATTTCCACAATCTCTTTTTTTATTTTCTACTTTTCCAAAAGTATAACACTTCACTTTTGATGATATTTGGATTTGTCATATGTTGATGAATATTTTTTATTTCTTTTTACAACCACTATTCTTTGGAAAGCTATCATTTTTGAGATGTTTTATTTCCACACCTAATTCCATTATCATCAAGCAATTTACTCATTTAGTCAAAAGAAGTATAAAATTAAAAACAAAACTAACTAAACATAAAATAATTAATAATGCACCAACCTTATATGATAAAATAATTATTCCTATGCCAAAAATTGTGTATAAGCTAATACATATATGTGATTATACACATTATACACAATTTAAGGCATGCCAATAATTATATCTTATATATATATGATTGATTAATTTTTTTTACCACACTTAGATATTATGGTAAAAAAAATCATATTTACTACGTTCTATTTTTCTCTATCAGCATGGTAATTAATTGTTACATGCTACCCTTTTTCAAATATGGTTAAAAATAGTAGCGTACTTGATGATATTTCGCTACATAAGAAATTTGTAGCGATTAACGAAGAAATTGATAAAAGAGATGGATAAAACTTGCAGAAGAAACTAGAAAAAGAAAAAGACTAGGGAAGGAAAGGGAAGCGGAGAACAAGAGAAAATAAAAATAAAAAATAAAAAAGGGGAAAAAATATCAAAGATAAGAAAAAAATGGGAATAAATAAAAAAGAAGGCAGGAGAAAAAGATGAATAAATAAGAAAAAGGACAATAAATAATCAAAAACAAATAAATGTATTGATTAAGAATATTTTAGTGAAGATAATTTTAATCATTTTATTTAATCCATTAAAGTGAATACAACATAAAAATATTTCCTAACATCATTCAACTAATCAAATATAGTAAACATAATATTATTTAAATAAAGCAATCATATCATTTATCTAATCATATACTTTATCTGCGACTTTCACCCCTCCTATTACAGCAAATGAGGCGTAAAATTATAGTATTATGTAAAAATAAATAAATATTTATTTAATATATACACTATAAAAATGTTAACATGCGTTGAGTGTATCAAAATTACTAGTATTAAGACTACAAAATTGAGAATAAATTATATATATTAGTCTCTTTATAAATTCAAATTCTTTATTTGTTAAGTGACATATTATATGTATTTCTTGATAATTTTGGCATCACTAAATTTTCATAATTTTATATTTTATTTGTTATCTAATGCAATTAAATTTATAAAATATTAATAAAAAATATTATAATTATACTAGTAAATATTTATGTTGACTAGTCAATTTTCACAATGATTAACGAGGACAAAAAGAATATTTGAAAAAGAAAAAGAATAATTATTAAGTAATAGAATAATTATGAAGTGCTTCCTTAAAAAAGTTTTATAATGTAGTTGAGTTTTAAATTTATAATTTTGATTGCAATTGTTCCAATAATCAAGTTGAAAACTTGCTTTGGAGTGGATTGAAGTTTTATCTTCCGTTTTTTTAATTCTTTCAACTGGTATTGTCATAATTACTTAAATAATGTTTGTTTACAAATTATGTATTTTAAATTATATATTTTGGGAGTGGGGTTAGGGAATATGATATTTGTATTGGGAATGTGATTGATATGAGATAGTCAAATAGGCCCAATCCAATAAATTATCGACTCCAGAGCATGCTTCTAGGCTCACTTAGCATCTAAAGCTCAACTACGTTGTTAGACTCAGCTGGGCCAAGTCATTCGATCACAACCCCCAAGTCGAGTAGATAGTTCTCCACCCTACCCGACGGGAGGCTTCACGTTGCCTAGTTCATTTATCTATTCCTTTGGTTGACCAGTCTCTATGGTCAATCACTCTCGACCAGAGAGCTTACACCGATGCCAAATCATGTCCCTGTGGCATTCAATGTTCTGATAGTCAGCGTGCCTCTGCATTAATGGCGTATGCGCGCCTTCAAAGTACTATGCATCCAAGAAAGTAGGAGATGATGCCATTTAAAATAGTATAAGATTGAGAAATGATCTACAATTCCTAAGCAAGGACAAGAGCTCTTTGCACTTAATAGGAGCATCTTAGATAAATTACATACCTGGAGAAGGTTATAAATACCCCATTGCCAGCCACCCTCCAGGTATGCCATTTTTACTATACGCTTTCACTCTATTGCTTGATTATCTTACTTGACTAGTACTAATTTGAGCGTTGGAGTGCTTTAGTCGGGGGCACCTCAGCTAGTCTGACGTTTACTAGTGGTTGCAAATCTCAGCCTAGGAAGATATTACTGTTGGATCGTTCAACCACTTTGATTGAATTAGCACAAACATAACCCAATCCAGTTAAACAGCTTTCAACCTCATCATTTTAGCATCGTCTGTGGGAACATTTGAGATTGCAACTAAAAAGATGGTAAACACAAGGTGAGCCGCATTAGAGAGGGAGGAAAATAAAAGGACAACGTCTCCTCCTCGCCCTCAACCTCAATAAGGATTGCATGCCCCGTGCCCCAGTGGCCCATCGAAATAAGTTGTAACCCTGACTATGCCTCAGCTAATGCAACTTATAAGTAAACAAATCTCGGCCCAGATTTTTGCTTAGCTTTCTACAGCATTGAATAGGCACACCATTGTGCCCGCCTCAACTGGTAGTGTAACTTCGCAATCGCTACTGCCAGAAGAGAGGTCCCCTCAGGAAATTCGCAGTGGTTCAAAATCCAAGCGCCCGCTAGCCAGATGAGAAGTAAACCCCAGGAGCCTCCATGGAGAAAGGGGATGACCAAAGCTAAGGGAAGAGATTACTGACTTTATAGACCATTATGTTCGACCTAATTGAGCCCAACAACGCAATTGGGTCCAACATTCAAAATTGGACTAGTGCGAGGAAATGGGTGAATCAGTGGATCTCGCAACTCGGACCATTCGAGCCCTGCAGCGCCATAAGGCCAAGAGCACAAGGCTTCAGCTCGACCGCAACATAACTTAAGTGGATTAAGAGGAGTGGAAAGAAGTTTTCCACAAATTAAAGTAGCTAAACTGACGCCTCGATGAGATCTTGAGGAGAAATACTGAAAGGATGCCCAACCTCGAGGGCCCTTAAGGTCTCGTTGAGAGAGAGGGTCACTATTTATTTAAGAGATTATCAACAAGAGCAATGCTATTGATGCCAAGGTCTCTACTGGACTCCGTCAATATGATGGCTCAACAGATTCCAATGAACACTTGATGCAGTTTGAGCATATGATGCAACTGCATGGACATAATGAATACATCAATGCAAAGATGCTGGTGACCACTTTTTAGGGTATAGCGCTCGATTAGTTTGTCAAACTTGAGCCTTTGTCAATGTACTCTTACGACTTACTTCACGACATGTTCCTGCACCAATTTGCCAGTCGACGAAAGACAAAGCTCCATCATA
This sequence comes from Jacaranda copaia, assembly GCA_014898725.1. Taxonomy (NCBI): domain Eukaryota; kingdom Viridiplantae; phylum Streptophyta; class Magnoliopsida; order Lamiales; family Bignoniaceae; genus Jacaranda; species Jacaranda copaia. The sequence continues at coordinate 268,152 of JACGDI010005242.1, read as the reverse complement.
CCCATCTCCACACTGTTAAGTAGAATGAAGGAGAGTCCTTTTGTGACTTTTTTACTAGGTTCAACATGAAGGTGCTGAAGATCAATGACCCTAGGATTGAGTTCCTAATCGATATGCTATGTTTGGGGCTCTGACACAAAAAATGAGCTAATACATTGGTGTGTGAATGCTCGTGGTTGATGAAAGAGTTACTCGACATGGCAAAGAGATACATGACCTAGAAGGAGATGAACAGGCTGAAGTTGAAAACTTAGAGGTTGAGAAAAAGAAGAATAAGGAAAAAGATGACTAGAAGCAGAGAGTTGGTCGTCGATCTCCAATAAAATGCTTCCATGACTACACTCTGCTGAACATCCCATGGAGAAAGGTCCTATTTGCAATCTAGCATGACAACCTCCTCAAGAAATTGAGAAAGTTGACAGAGACCAAAGTAATGGAAAAATAAAAAAGGTACTGCCACTTTCACAAACAAAGGAGCCATGATATAGATGAATACTTCAATCTTCAGGATGAAATTGAGAGGTTGATCAGACAAGGCCATCTTAAGAAGTATGTGGCCAATCAGACAGTAGAGGTCAAGATCGACCAGATTCCCCACAGAGAGAGGTCAGTCAGCCCGAGGAAGGAGGATAAAGGAAAGAAACCCACCCAGGATAATCACCTGTCTATTTATGGAGTAATCGACATGATTGCAGGAGGTCCCACTGAGGGGCACTCAAAATAGGCAAAGAGGCAGATGCAGAGGAGGTTGGAGTTGAATAAGGCCTCTGAGGTTGAGACAATGTTCCACCTATGTACTAGTGCTAAGCCTATTTCCTTCATCGATGCTTACCTCGCCCACATCGAGGGAATAAGCATCGACCACAAAATTAATTGCCCTATGGTTGTCTCGGTTGAGATCGCCAATTTTGAAGTAAGAAAAATTTTGGTTGATAATGGTAGCTTTGCTCATATTATTTTCTTGTCGACCTTGAAGAGAATGGACTTAGGCTAGTTGACATTCGAGCCTATGCGTACACCCTTAGTTGGATTCGGGGGATCGAAGATCATACTTGAAGGTTCTATCAACTTATCCACCTTATTTGGAGAAGCTCCCCGCAAGAGAACTCTCATGGTCAATTACTCGATCGTCGACGTCTCATTTGCCTATAATGTCATTATTGATCGACCAGCTTTGAATGATTTTTGTGCCATTGTTTCCACTTATCACATGAAAATTAAATTTTTAACTTCGACGGGCACGGGCGTACTGCTATGCAACATAAAGGAGGCATAGCGATGTTATGCTATTTTGATTGAGTTAAATCAATAAAAGATTCGATCACAACTGAAGACCTCGATGGACACCCTTGTAGAAGAACCTGAGAAGGGCCAAGCTATTAAGAAGAGGAAGCTGGAAGATATAAGAGTGGAGCCAATGGGGGATTTCAAAATTGTCAAACTTGAGCCTGGGAACCCCGACAAAAATACTATGATTGGCATAGATATGGGTGGTTGCATGGAATATCTCATGATCGATTTTCTGAGGAGGAACATTAACATCTTCACTTGGAAGGCATCCGACCTCCAAGGGATCAACCCAGTGTAATTATCCATCACCTTAACATAGACCCCTCGTATAAACCCGTGAAGTAGAAGACGAGGACATTCAATGCTGAGAGAAGCCAAATCATCGAGGAGAAGGTTAACAAACTCTTAGATGCAGGCCATATCGTAGAAATTCAATATCTATCTTGGCTTTGTAATGTTGTGCTGGTCCCCAAAAATGAGGGAAAATGGCGAATGTGTAATGACTTCATTAACTTGAATAAAGCATGCCCTAAAGATCCTTGCCCCTTACCTCGTATAGATCAATTAGTAAATTCCATTGCTGGTTGTGAATTGTTAAGCATGATGGATGCCTTTCAAGGTTATCATCAAATCTTTATGGTATATGAAGATAGGGACAAAACCTCCTTTGTGGTCCCCATTGAGGTTTATTATTTTTTGGTCATGCACTTTGGGCTCAGAAATACTGGCGCAACTTATCAAAGGTTAGTTAAGTTTATGTTCAAGAGTGAGATCAAAAAATCAATAGAGGTTTATGTCGACGACATGATTGTCAAAATAGAGTTGGCCAAGGATCACCTGTTCGACCTCAACCATACATTCTCTATATTGAGGGCTTTTGGCATGAAGCTAAACCTGAGCAAGTGCATGTTCGGGGTTCGTAGAGGAAAATATTTGAGTCAACTATACAAAATATTCAAGTAGTGTTGGACATTGCCCCACCTCGAATAGTTAGAGATGTCCAATATCTGGTCGACAGGATTATAGCACTTAGGAGATTTTTTGCCCATTTGGCTGACAAGAGCCTGCTTTTCTTCAAAATCTTGAGGAACGCTAAGAAGTCAGGTTTTCAGTAGAATGAACTGTGTGATCAAGCTTTGGTCAAATTAAAGAAGTACTTGTCCTCGCTCCTTATACTCGCCAAGCCAGAACTGAAAGAGGTACTTCATATTTATATGGCCATTTTTGATGCATCAATTAGCTTTGTGTTAGTTTCGACTAGAGATAGCAGCCACCAACCAGTTTACTACTATAGCAAAGCGCTGCAAGGGCCATAGCATAACTATCTAGAGATCAAGAAGTTTGCCTTAGCACTGGTCACCATTGTTTGAAAGCTCCAACCATATTTTTAGTCCCACGTAATCATGGTATTGACAAACTAGCCATTGAAGCAAGTATTGTCAAAACCGAACATGTTGGGAAGACTAACAAAATAGGCCATCGAGTTGGAAGAATTTGACATTATCTTTCAACGTCGAACAGCTATTAAAGCCTAGGTCTTAGCATACTTCATTGCAGAGCGGGTCGATCTACTTGAATAGAATACAGATGCCCCCCTAGTTTGAACCCTGCACATCGATGGATCAGCGACCACATCAGGTGGCAGTGTCGGCATATCTCTTTGTTCCCCATTAGTCGAACAATATGACTTTACCATCAAACTTGATTATGTAGTAACCAATAACAAGGCCGAGTATAAAGCCCTTCTTGCTGGAATGAGAATGGCCTTCGACCATAGGGTCGAGCACCTGGTAGCATTTACAGACTTTAGTTGGTCGCCAAGCAAGTAGAAGAAAATTTCGAAGCTAGGGACTTGACAATGAACAAGTACCTGGTAGAAGTCAGAGGACTATAACAGTCATTCAAAAAATTCACCCTAAGTCAGGTGCCTCGATTAGAGAATGAGCAAGCCGATGCGCTGTCCAAATTTGCTAGCTCGATCAGAGGAACTAGGGATAGGTCTATAACCTTTCTAATTATCGATGAACTAGTAATAAATGTGTCCGAACATAATTTGGTGGGGAGCATCACAGAAATATTTCTTTCATGGCAGGACCCAATAAAATTTTATCTCAATTAGGGCATAGTTTTTGAAGACAAGAACAAGGCCCGACGGCTTCGAGGGCAGGCCACCAAGTTTGCTTCGGATAAGCATGGCCAGTAGTATAGGAGGTCAATTTTTGGACCACCCTTAAGGGGCTTGGACCTCGACCAGGCCTAGTAGGTCCTGCATGATATCCATGCTAGCTTATGTGAAAATCGATCTGGTGGAAGATCCCTTATGCACAAAGTTATCAGATACGGATATTTTTGGCCAACTTTATTGAAAGATGCTGTAGACTTTGCTCAAAAATGCCCCTCCTGTCAAGTCTACTCTAACACCCCCATCAACCCACTACACCTATGGTTAATGTTCAGGTTTCTTAGCTATTCGACCAATGGGGGATCGACATCCTTGGTTCATTGCAAAAACAACGGGTCAAAGGAAGTTTATAATTGTTGCTGTTGAATATTTCAACAAATAGGTCAAAGGCCGAGGCCGTTCTAAAAAAGTGCAACATTGCCTATATGAGGCGACCATAATCTTCCCGAGCTAGTAAGAACCTCAATTGTTGCTCGAGCCTTTCCTAGCTGCTTGTGTGCCCTCCTCGATAGCATCGTCGAGCTTATTACTTGAAAAAATCTACACCAACACCCCAGGCTTGCACATCGCTGATGCAAGGGAAAGAATGGCTTGCGTTGGCTGTGAATGCCCTGCCTCATTGACCAGAAACTTCTTAGAGTGCAGCACATACTTGCCCGCATTGACCATGCCATCTCAAATTTTGAAGGCAAAGTTGTTGGCGAAATTGAACTCTTTCGCCACAATGGTGAGCCTCTTAGACACTTATGCTTACCTTTACTGTTCAACAGTCATGGCATCGATCGGAGTGTTCATTTCAATGCTTTCTTTGGCTGTGGTCTCCTCGGGCGACGAATAGGGTCACAGTTGCTGTCTAAAATAGGGCTTATGCGATACTTATCCTCTGCTCTGAAGGCATAGCCCAAATATTCAAGCTGCTTTATAGCTTTCTCAAAGGCAACCTTTGCATCATTGAGCGAAAAAACCATGCTCGCGTCCTAGAAGGCCGAGGAATGCATAAACGACTGAACTGTTTGCCTTCGCATAAGTGAGAGCTTCTTGAAGAACTCTTTGCGGGCCCTTTGCAACCTAACCCTTCACATTATAGTCCAACTAGAATCATTGCTCTGCTGTGTATCTAGTCGAGCTTAGTGTAGTAGCTCATTCATTTGATTTTTCTCTTAGATGGCTGCAATCAATTACTGATCCTTTGTACAGAGCTACCCGTAGAGATCTGCGACCTCCTTATTCAGCTGGTCAAGGTGGAACTGGGATGATTCTAGTTGTATTTTTAGGGTATCAATGTCACCGCTCTCTTGTAATTGCTCCTGGTAGGCCAAGGCCAGTTTTGACCTTCGATAGAAGTAATACCTGAGCTGGCTCACTTGAAAGAAAGAGTGTGTTACGTAAGTTTGATCGACCTGCATTCAACGATAAAGTTATCGAAAGTACACTTACCATGTTGTTGCAGTGATACACCATTCCTTGAGCACACCAACTTAGCTTAAATCCATAAACTTCCTCTAGTCGAACACGAAGAGTCCGGCCACTATACCTTTGAGCGCCACGACACCAGTTGACCCTGATGCCATTATTGAGGTCAAGTTGGGCATAATCATGTTCAACTCCATCCCAAACGAGGTGATGGTAGTTGAGGAAGTTGAAACAACACCCTATCGCTGCACTTCCCAAATAGGTTGTAGTTGATAGGTGCTTTTCCTTTACCCTTATCGCCTGCGGGCTTTTTTGGAGCGGGACCTCCCTTATCAATAATAGGTCTTTTGCCCCAATTTGCAGGGCTATTGCTACTGATTGAGGGGGAGAAGCCCTCGGGGTCGATTCTGATGTAGGAGTTGTGGTTATAGGCATTAGCACAGTAATCGAGGTAGTAGCCTGGCGGCACTCCTCATTCTTTTGAGTGCAAGCTATCGCTTTTTGTTATACTTAGTTCATTATCTCTTCTCGATTTGTTAGTACGATGTAAAAAGAAAATAGTTAAACTCGAGTAGAAAGATGGCATAAAATAGAATCATAACAGTCGATTGAGAACTATCTAGTTGATCATTAGCAGGCAAGTTTAGCTCATTTGGCGACAAGCCATCTAATACTAAATACCTTTCCTCGATTAAGATAGATGCCTCTATTTTGCCAAACTCGATAAGGTCTCGAATAAAGGTGTTTAGTTAGCTTGGGGTCGGATTTCCTGGCATCTTGATGTGCCCCCTCCACCA
>JACGDI010005242.1:232529-254947 GCA_014898725.1 Jacaranda copaia | reverse complement strand
TTCATTTTATTTTATATTTTCAATATTTTCAAAAATTGAAGAATTAATTATAGTTTTAAAAATTAAAATAAGTTTGTATTTGAATATTTTGTTCAAATATAATGATTAAGATAGATAGAGAGTTGAAAATTTAAATGATTTATATTGTTTTATACTTAAAAGATGTATTTTTTCAAAATATGTGTAATTTAATTATTTTGAAATGATAGTATATATTTTATGTTAAATTAAATTTAAATTTATTGATATGATAAAAAGATGATATAGTGGATTTATGAGAAATTAAAAATAAAAATTAGTGGCATTTTTAATAAAAATGAGAAGAAGTTGATACTCGGTGTTCTATTTTGAAATAGTGTAAAAAAGCAAAAACATCCTTTGAAAATGAATCAAATGGCAAGCTGGCCTAAGTTACAATTACTTTTAACAACACAACAACAAGAAGAAAATATTTTTATTAATTATACCATTATTGACTAAATTTTTAATTTTTAAAATTTAATTAGTACTTAGAATAATTGTCGTTTAGCATTAGTTATGATTTTTTTTTTTCTAATTATCATAATATATCTATCAACCAAATTTGATGGCTTTCTATTACACAAATCTATATTAATAATATCAGAAGAGAGTATTTTTACTGTAGTTATGTAGTTCTAAAATTATCAAATATGACAACTTAAATGATTTAATGAACCTTAGATACATTATATAAATTCATTTACACACACATAACTCTATATCTATATCATTATATATAAGAATGGGGGGTACTTTGATAGTAATTTAAGCTACTTTCTTAAATTTGTTCAAATATCTATCTTATTATTACATATACTGACTTTAGTGTTGGAAGCTCTTTTAAGCAAACTTAATGACCTATAATCATTTTATGATTTTACATTAAGGTATCTGCCATAGAAAAGTCGCTACAAATTTCGTACGAAGGTATTTTCTTTTCCCATTTTATGAAATAAAAATTATTAGCTATTAATCAACAATTTTGTATGTTCGAAGAGCAATACATTTGTGACATCCCGACCGGGAGGTACCTGCTCCCATCCGAGGCGCTACTCAAACTATACCACAAGCGTTCTGAATAATAGAAAATACATTTCTAAAAAATCTAAAGTATTTAAATTTCTATGACAAATCTCCAACAAAGGTACAACTAGGAACTGAGACATCACGAATCACGCTTAGCACTTCTATCACATTTATTACCTTATGTATCACTTGGGTTAGTCTGTCTTTGTCACTCGTTCTCATCTGGGGCAAAGAACGAAAAATAACAACAAAATAACATAAGTTTGAATGACTTGGTAAGATATTTTAGCAGTAATAATAAAATGATAATTTCTCAACTATCATACAATAGACATATAAAAGCAATAAAAAGGCTCAGAAGTCATGAGAGAAGGTTTCAGTCAATATTATAGGTGGTCCATCTCACCACCATCCTATACCAGTGATGAGATTTCACCGATATTCAAGCTTTAAATCATAAGTAGAACACGGAGAAATTAATCGATAACAATTTAGTAAACATTTCCAAGTAAAAGCTATTGATGGTTCTCTAACCTTATCATTCCACTTTTGAAAACATGGAATTCCGCCAATTTTCGAGCGATCGGCTCAGACAAACAATCAAACATTAGGTATGGCTAGTCGCATGCCTTATCTATTCACAGACAGCTACCTCCAGTTGGCTATAAGATTAGGTTGTGTACATCGTGTAAGAGTATTAGCCAAAAGATCTGTTGACGCGATCCGTCCCGCCCAACCATCTTTCGTAATTGATCCTAGGTCCTGTTCCCAATAGTATCAAACATATTCATACTTGTTGTATAGTATGTCCACCAACATTTCAAAAAATATCTCCTTTGCCATGTTAACTAACATACAAACAAATTTAGCACCAGGCTGGCTTCTAGAACAACATGGAGATATTTCGAAATCATTTTCAGTTTTCTCAACATAATCGTCAATTTCCCATTAGTGCTATAAATATTAACAAAAGTGCTCAGAGAGATGGGGCGATGTGGAGTACTATTTTCACAAAACTTATGTACACACTTGGAACTCAACAATTTCAAATAAGTAAGAGTTTGACAAAAGTATAGTTTAAGAATTACTGAGAAGAAGACATAATAAGCTATCACAAATATTGTAGGAATCAAGAATTAATATAGCATAGGCAAGCGAATATTTAAAACTAAGATAGGATTGAACAATAGTGATAAATTTATCAACATATGTATAAGATGAAGATTCACACCTGATTTGTTCAATAACGACTTAAGAATCGGAAGCAGCGGAACATCTCAAATAGATTGTCAATTCTAATAGAAGCATCAATGGATATTATAGGCCAAACAAGTAACGATGATCGACTCTCAACACAATCAGAATTAAACCATAAGGATATAATAACAATTATATATGTTCTTTTATCTGGCAATGAAAGCTAATATAAACTCACCTGGCAAATGCGGAGGAATTCCTAGTTGTATGGACCTCAAGCCCTAGCTTCCTAGTCGAATTGAGAACTATCATAAGATAACTCAATTTATCATACTGTCAACCCTCTAAATTTTAATTGTAATTATCGTTAATGTCTTTATCAAACTCAAGTTATCATTTTATCAATCCTCCAAGTCTTAACTATAAAGATAATCAATATCTTCATTAGACTTAAGGTTATTCTGATGCTCGAGTTTAATTATATCTTATCTCAAATGGCTTTGATCTTTCAATTGCATGACACGTCAATAACGTAACACTTTACTTATTCGAGCCCTATCATTCCCCAATATTCCCACTTTATTGTCTTAATATCTTAACTGTCTTAACAGTTTTACTTGCTTAGGCTAACTTGATCCTCAAACAATCCCCAATAGGCTCCATTTGTCACTTTGCTTATTTTATAGTACATGATGAGGGTCCAGGTTCCTAAATTGGTTGGGCTCTATGAGTCGATCTAGCCCAAGTTGGATAATTCATCTTTGTTATAACATTTGTATAACTTAATCTTTTAATTTAAACTCAATCCCTCTTTATAAAATAACAGGTCATATTATCAAGTCCAGGGACATAGATTTAAATCGATATTTCTTAACTTACTAAGCTTAGATCATATAATTAATTCTTAACACTACACTTACAACGTTATGTTATTAGCTCAAATTAAATTACAATTTGATACTCTCAATTCAATGAACATTTGACTAAAATTATAAAAATCAATTGAATTAATATTTGGTATGAAATTACCAAAATTGGATCTAATTGAGATCCAATTCAAGCCAGGAATAGCCCAGACGAGTTTAGAATTTAATTCTACTTAAATTGTTCAAATACCACCATCACGTGCCACTGCTGGCCATCTGCGTGCTACCGAAGATGGAGACTACCACCACCTATTGACGCATCTCATAGAAACGAGCAAAACCCCCCAAACAATTCCTCGATTGGCCACTATTTGGCCATCCAATTAAGCTAAAACGTCCCTATAACCCTAACTTCGACGTTTTCTGCCACCTACTTCAATTCTTCCATCACCAACTGTCGAAACCCAAAATTGACACCTCCATGAGGGTACCCATGATATTCTGACCAAGACCTACACTAGCCTACTTGTAACTCATCGTTGAAAAATTAAAAACCACCACACCCACCACCCATTGCCGTCAGCCTCTTTTTCCTACCTGTTTTCATAGTTTTTTCTCGGTGTTTCTTATATGGTTTTGCTCATTGAGGTGAGAGGACACTAACTACGATGTTAGTTTCTAGTTTTGCAGTCATATTCTGATGATTTGTCGTCGGGGGTAGGAGTTTGGTAATTTTTGTGAATTTAAAAAATTCTTGTCCTCAAGTGTATATATAGAATTATTTTTCAGCTCCTTTCAAACTGGCCCTCAAATCTTTTGATTGTCTTCAATTAGGCCCCTGGAATTTTTTAACCACCTTCAATTTAGTCCTTCAACTTTTAATTCTTGCAATTTGACCTATAATATTCTTGTTTTGGGGGAATTGGGTCCAAATCGATTTATTATAAAGTCCTTAAATTTTTATTTCTCTCAGATTGACCTTATGAACTTTATAATTTTAAACAATTAAGTCCCTTCCCTATTTACAATTAAATCCTCCAATTTTCAATATTTCTACCTACATTTTAATTAATTTAATCTTGATCAACTTAGATTTACAAATCCCAAAATCGAGGTGTTACAACATTAGCTTGCATTATTCATAAGAAATTTAATATATATATATATATATAGACTGATTATAACCAAGTTAACTATGAGATAATCTATTTTGGATTTGATTAGATTAATTTTGTAGCTAAAATTATGAACTTTTAACATTAACAACAAATTGACCGTGATTGATGACATAATTTTTTATAGCCTTAGAATTCAAATTTAGATTGACCAACTTAAACTATAATAAACTCATACATAACTAGAAGAATATTTTTCTAAACTTGCACAAAACCAACACACATAGAAAATGCATGATCTCAAGTTGACATATTTCTTGTTTATCCAATGTGGATTTAGAATTTTCTAGGTAAATGATGAGGTCGAAAGTCGTTTATAATGAAAAGGGTGGTGTTTGGGCTAATTCAACCAGGGAGGTTGAACGATCCAACAGTGATATTTCTTGATGTCTAAGATCTACAACAACAGCAAACGTTAAACTAGTTGAGGTGCTCTCGACGAAAGCACTCCAACGCTCAAGTTTGTTCTGATCGAAGAAAGATAATCGAATAGAATATTAAGAGCTTATAATGTATTTGGCATTACCCGGAGTATGGTTGGTAATGAGGTATTTATAGTCTTCTCCTGGTGTGTAATATGTCGAAGGTGCCCCTATCAAGTGTAGAGGGCTTTTGTCCTTACCAAAGGATTAATGGTCATTTTCAATCCCAATACTATTGTAGATGGCATCATCTTCTGCTTTCTAGGGTGAACAGTATTTTGAGTAGGCGCCTCCCTGCCAAAGTTGGTAGCAGGTTTGGTGGCAAAGACTGTACTGACTAGCATGCGCTATTAATGCGGAGGCATGTTGCTTGTCAGAATATTAAATATGGCTAAGATGTGAGTCAGTGTCAGAGTGAGCCATTTGGTCAATAATGGTTGAGCAAATAGGGCGGTCGATCAGAGAGATAGTTGAATGGGCCAAGTGGTTTGAAGCCTCCAATTGAATGCGATCGAGAACAGTCCGCTTGATTAGATGGTTGTGGTTGAGTGGTCTAGCCCAACTGGGTTCAGAAGTGACATTAGGCTGTGTATATTAAATGGGCCTGGGCCTGGGCCTATGGGCTACCCCATATCATGAGTCCCCGCCACTCGTGGTTTTGATCGAGCTTATCGACGAGCAGGAGCAGGTAGTAGATAATTGAATGATGGTTTTAGCGGTTACATGCATTCAACCAAGGTCCTATCCACTCGATCAGGGTTTTTGAATATTTGATCCAAAATTTTAAATTCTCGACCATGGTTTTTGATGATTTTTGCACATTTAATGTGCCAGTTATATCACAGAATACGAAGCACCAAAGGCGGCAGTGCAATTATTGCTATCGCTTGGGTTCTTGTGTCCAAATACTTATAAATATGGTGGGTGGATATATCCATTTACACTTTTGCTGAAATCATCTCTGGTTGAATTCTTGCCTATCAAGCTCTCGAAATCCTTCGCGTGCTTAGAGTTTTCAAGATATCTACTGTAAATTTCTCTACCCGTTTGATCTTTTCTCTCATTTTTTTCTCTATATAGATGTCTAGTGCCTTAGATAGTGAAAGCACTAGGTTTGAAGAAGTAGCATTCAAGGGGGAAACTAGGGTTGAGAGTGCGTTAAAGAGTGTGCATGAGAGTAGTCCTAACAGTTCATCAAGCAATAGCTCGATCTTGAGCAGCTCGAGCACTAAGAGAGCTACCTTTGGGGGTGAGGCTAGTCCTAGTGAAGCACTTGTATCTCATGGTCGGTTATTCATGCCAGACCACTATACTAAAATAGTTTCCAAAATATCCCTAAAGAATATAAGCTTTTAGTGCCTAGGGCTCGGGGTAGGATATATCAACCTCTTAGGGGATGCATCACGATGTTTGAGGAGAGCTTGAGGTATGGCCTTATATTTTCTCTAGCCCAAGTAATAGTCAACCTCTCAGTAGGTCTAGAGGTTTGCAAAACCCAGCTGCTTCTTAACTATTTTGCTATCTTTTATAGCTTTGCTGTGTTGATGTATTTGTTCGACCAGCCAGCGTCTTTCGCTAACTTTTGCAACTTATTTCATTTACCAATGTTCTGAAAGTCAGGTAGCACAAAAGAGTTCGACTTCTATTACCTAACAGCACAATTGTGTAGAGAATTCTTAGTATCCCTTGCTTCCTCGTATGGCCAAGAGTGAAAAAAATACTTCTTTTATGTTCAGGGGCTGGGGATTTTTAACATTCCGCGAGTGGTGGTGGAGGGAACCTATGGAAATACCAGGAAATTAGATACCTAGTTGGCTGAACATCTTCATCAAGGATTTGGTCGAATTTGGGCATATGGAGGCCTCAATTTTGACTAAAGAGAGGTGTCTGGTGTTGGCTGGCCTATCGCCGGTCGAGCTTGACCTGCCCACGGGCGATCGACTAGGTAGAGATCTTCGTTGACTATATTAATTTGTGATTTTTGTTCTTTCTACTCGATTTTGATGTATTTTATTTTATCTTTGTTAGCAGATCGATAAGAGATAATGGCTAGAAGTTGAGCAGAAGCTCAAGCTAGGGTTCTAAGGAATGAAGAGTGCCATCGAGCGGCTGTTGCTCGATGAGGGGCCCCCACTACAAAGTCGGCTGCTTAGACTCGATCAATCTTCACTCTTGTGGTGCCCTAAATCGAATAGGTACTTGAGACCCAATTCGCTCAATGAAAAAAGCTTGTATGAAGTAGCTCTGTGGGTCAAGATAAAAAGCAATTGACTGAGCAGGGAGGCTCGGCACCTAAGAGGATAGTGGGCGAGAAGGGGAAGTAGAAGGTAGTGACAGGTTACAACTTGTTTGAAAAACGTAAGGATGGGGTGCTTTTCTAACTTTCTCGATTGCCATCACCTCATTTTGGCATCGACCCCAACATAGAAGTGACTTACTCGACCTCCACTCTTTAAGGGAGAATAACGGGCGGCAATACCCTAAAGTGGATGATCAATGGGCTCTTCTCAATCGACTAGCGTAAACTTATGAACTTGAGTCAGGCTGGGGCTCTCCAGGCACTGGCCTACCACTATAACATAGTGAGTATGAGGTCGACTATTTCTTGTCGAATTCTTTTCCCATAGTTGTACTGTACATTGATACTCTTATATTTCATGTGGGCTAAATAGGCTACAACATTTTTCACCGATCGGAGTTAGCATTAGTGAATTGGGCAGAGCTGCAAGGGATGGGGGATATGGAAACCCTCAAAGTCCAGCTCTAGTCCTCCCAACTTTAGGTCGATCAGCTGATGAAATAGGTGGTCAAGCTCAAAGAGTAGCTGAACTCCAAAAACCAGCAGCTCGTTCAGGAAGTCGATGAGATGAGTCATATGGACTCAATAATTACAAAGGCTCACTTGGACTTGCAGGTGAGCTATACCTCTGGTTGAGCGGTAGGTCGTGCAGAGGCCACAGAAGAGGCGCGGAAGGCCTTCACTTGACATCTTCCTACAATGCGAGAGGAGACAGTGGAGTAGTTCATCTTCAGCTTGGCCTTTCAGGATGCGAGCATAATTATGTCACTGGATGATGCTCGTGAGACATTCTATAAGGCCGTGAAGCAACTCGAATGCCTTGGTTACGCTTTTTGGCTAGATGACAAAAGTAAAATAAGCTCTGTGCTCAATGATAATCTGCAACCTTACCCTGAATTTGAGGAGGGCGAGGTTGATTGGGTCGGGGAGAAGGACATCGCGACCAACACACCCGTTGAGCCAATGATTGAAGCTCAAAAGAAGAAAATTGAGACTGACGTGAAGCTAGAGGAGTTGGCCAATAAATTTACTTTTGTCAAGGGCCTTGTTGTCCAGCTAAGGGAGGAGCAGGTCGATGTGGCGTAGTACATGCTGCGTTTGACTAACTTTATGAGTGACGTTGCTAGGCTTTCTCAACCAACCCAAGTTATTTCGCCTCTCACGTGCGCGCTATTAGAGCCTGACGTAAACTAGCCAAAGGGTGACTAGGTTAAGTCCAACCAAAGTTGACTTCAAAGCTTGCTGTTGTTTTTATCTTTCTTTTTTTTTTGGTAATAGAATTGTAATGAACTTTTTAATGAATGAAAGATGTATTTTCTATCTATGTTGTTGAATGAAATGCATTTTATGCCTTTTGTTGAGTGCAATTTTATTATCGTGATAGTATGGGGAATAATTGATGAAATAGTCAGTTATCAAGAACATTAACAAGAAAATCTAACAATGTTGTCGCCAATTTTACTTAATGTTAATAGACGTATGGTTTTGCCAAAGCGTATTTAGCAGTTTATTTTTTGCAATTGTGTAGTTAATTTTGGTTGTTGTATGGTCAACTTGCTGATCGACTATGGGATCGATTATATAGTTTAGGCTAAAAAACTAAGTTTGTAGTGTGTAGCTATTTTAGGTCGATTACATGGTCGACTCGAAATTGATTAGGTAGCGCGAGGTTGTTTCTTTGTTGACTACAGGGTCAACGTGAGACTGGCAGCATGAGGTTGCTTATTTGTTGACTAAGATTTTGGGTGACAGCGTGGAGCTGCTTAGTTGTTGACTACGGGGTTGACTAGGATGTTGAGTGGTAATGTGGGGCTACTTAGTTATCGATTGCGAGGTTAACTAGGATGTTGAGTGGCAGCGCTGGGCTACTTATTCATCGACTACGAGGTCAACTAGGCACTTGAGTAGCAGTATGGGGCTGCTTGTTCGTTGACTACGGGGTCGACAAGAAACTTTGAGTGGATGCAAAGTAGATACGACTGTGATAATGCAAACCAATAATGGCAATATTTCTGAAACTTTATTCATATCTCAGAATATGGGGACGATTACAAAACAATTTTTAGATGTAAAATTTTCTTAGATTGATGGCGTTCCATGGGCGAGGGAGTTTATCCCTATCCTTATTAGCAAGTCTGTAGGCATTATGCTTTGACACTTTAACAACGATATAGGTCATTTCCATTTCGGGTCGAGCTTACTAATGTTCTTGAAGACTTTCACCTTTTTGAGAATGAGATCTCCGTCCTTAAAATGGTGTGGCTTGACCCTTTTATTGTAGTTTTTGGCCATCTTTAACCTATAGCACTACATAGTATTGTACGCTTTCTGCCTACGCTCATGATAGTCTCCAGGTTGTGCTTTCTTTCTAATGTATTTTTAAGTGGGTGGAAGTGAATGACTCGAGTTGTGTGTTGAATAAGCTCTGAGGGAATAATTGCCTCAAACCCATAGACCAGACTATAAGAGCTGTGACCTTGGTTATTTAGAGGGTTGTCCTGTATGCCAATAGCACTTTGAGAAGGTTATCTGCCCAGTTTAAGTCGATATCTTGTATCCTGGCCTTCAAATGGTCGAGAATTATTCTGTTTGTTACCTTTGTCTGGTCGTTTGATTGAGGATTGCCTACTGAAGTAAAGTGCTAGGTGATCCTCAGGGCTTCGCACCAACCTTTGGTATTCCTGCTTTGGAACTGAGTCTCATTATTTGAAATAAAGACCTTGGGAAGACCAAAATGACATATGATGTTCTTCCAAATGAAACTCTTAATGGCTGCATATGTTATCTTGGGAACAACCTCAACCTTGACCCATTTGGTAAAGTACTCAATCACTATGAAAGTGAATTTTCGCTAGCTTGTTGACCTTGGTAGCAAGCCTAAAATGTCAATCCCCTATTGGTCGAATTTGGACATTGACCATGGGTGCAGTAGTCTGATGCAGCAGGTTTGAATGAACTTGGCATGATGTATATTTTTGAGCAAAATCCACTGAGTCCTTTAATAGTGTCAGCTAAAAGTATCCGTATTTGATTACTTTGTGTGCAAGGGATCTACTAAAGTGGTTGCTGCACATGCTTGCGTAGATGTCCTGTAATACTTCGAGAGCTTGGTTGGGATCCAAGCACCTTAAGGGGGGGTCCAGAGATCAACCTCTTATACAATTAACCATGTTCATCAAGCACAAACTTTGTAACTTGTCCTCAAAGGCACTGAGCTTCCTTTCTGTCCTCGGGGACTAACTTAAGTAGAGTTTAATTGGGTCTTGCCAAGAAGGAACTATCTTCCCAATATTTGCTACTAGATTCTCCCCAAATGGTCCGATCGATAGCCTATTGATGACAAAAAATGTTATTTTTCTGTCTCTCATGCCCCTAGTCGAGCTTGCAAATTTTGATAGGGCATCCGCCAGTTCATTCTCAGATCAAAGTACCTAGCTGAGGGTGAACCTTTTGAATAACTGTTGTAACTTTCTTTCCTCTGTCAGGTACCGGCTCATTGTTGAGTCCTTAGCTTTAAAATTTCTATCAACCTGTTCAACCGCCAGTTGAGAGTTCATAGTCGCAACCAAGTGTTCGACAACCCAATCGAGCGCCATCCTCATTCTAGCAAGGAAGGCTTTAGATTATGCCTTATTATTCATGACTGCACAATCCAATTTTATTGCAAAATCATATTTCTCTATTGCTAGGGATTGAAGAGCCACTCCTACTCTCCCTCTAGATGTGGTCGATGATCTATCGACGTGCAAAGTCCAAATAAAATAGGCTTAACAATTCTTCTCGAGCAAGTCAACTTGCTCGACGATGAAGGCAGCTAGAACTTGTGCTTTGATGGCTATTCTCCACTGGAAGGTAATGTCGAATTCTCCCAGCTTGATAGCCTATTTGGTCAGCCTTCCGAATGTGTCTGGTTTTGAAAACACTTGTTTCAGTAGTTGGTTGGTTAGCACTATAATGGTATAGGATGGAAGTATGGATGCAATTTTTGAGCCACAGTAACTAGTGCCAAGGTAAATTTCTCGATTTCTAAGTAATAATGTTTTGGTCCTTGAAGTAACTTACTGCAATAATAGATTGGTTGATGGCAACCATCCCTTGTCGAGACCAAGATCAAGCTGATCGATGTTTCGGAGACCACCAAGTATATCTAAAATACCTCTCCCAATTTGGGTTTGGCGAGCATACGGGGCAAAGATAAGTACTGCTTCAACTTGATCAGCGCCGGATCACCTTGTTCATTCCATTAGAAGCCCGAATTCTTGGCATTTTTGAGAATTTTAAAAAAAGATAAGCTTTTATTTGCTAATCTTGCAATGAATCTACCTAAAGTAATAATCTTTTTGACTAGCCTCTGGACTTCTCTGACTATTCGTGGAGGAGCGATGTCGAGGATGACTTGAATATTTTGTGGATTGGCCTTAATACCTCGCTGACTGACCATGTAACCCAAAAATTTACCCTCGCAGACTTCGAAGGTACATTTGTTTATATTCAACTTTAGACTAAATGCTCTCAAAATTGTAAAAGTATGATTGAGGTCGAGCAAGTAGTCTTGAGCCTTTTCCGTCTTTACAATCATGTCGTCGACATATACCTCCATCAATTTGCCAATTTTATTTTTAAACATAAAGTTGACTAGCCTTTGATAAGTTGCTCCATCATTTTTCAGTCCAAAAGGCATGACCAAAAAGCAATAGATCCCATTGGGAACAATAAAAGAAGTTTTATCCCTATCCTTGGGAGCTATAATGGTTGCCTCGAAACACATCCATCATGTTCAACAACTCACAACTAGCAGTTGAGTCAACTAATAAATCTATTTGAGGCAGGGGATAATGATCTTTAGGGCATATTTTATTTAAATTTGTAAAATCATTACACATTCACCATTGTTCCTCATTTTTTGGGATGAGTACAACATTACAAAGCTAAGAAGGATATTGAATTTTTACAATATAACATGTATCTAGGAGTTTCCTACCCTCATCCTCGATGATTTGAATCCTCTCGATGTTAAATGTCCTCATCTTCTGTTTGATTGGTTTGTATGAGGGGTCGACGTTAAGCCGGTGCATGATCACATTGGGGTTGATTTTCTAAAGGTCGGATGATTCCCATGCAAAGATGTCAATGTTTTTTCTGAAAAAATTGACCATAAGGTACTCTAGGTAGGGACCTATATCCATTCCGATACAAGTTGTCTTATTGAGGTTTTCTTGCTCCGGCTCAATAGTTATAAATTCCCCAATGGGTTCCACCTAGGTATTCTTCAACTTTCTTTTCTTATTGGTGTCGGTCTCCTTGGGTTTTGCTATAGAGGCATCCCCTAAGGTCTTCAATTACGGTCGAGTCTTTTGCTCGCTTGACTCAATCGAAATGTTGTAACACCTCCACGCCTCTTTGACGTTGCACAATAGTTCCTATGTGCTTGCTGGGATCAAAATTTTTATCTTTATGTAGTAGGTCAACACAATAGCACGAAAATTGTTTATGGATGATCAACCAATGATAACATTATAAGTAAATGGGGCATCAACTACTAGATAGCTAACTATCAATGTCTTCCTTTGAGGCACCTCACTAAATGACGTCGATAAGTTAATGGATCATTCTGGAATCATTTCTGACCCCCTAAATCCAACCAAAGGGGTTTGCATAGGCTTGAACTTTAGCTGGCCTATGTTCATTCTTTTAAGGGTAGAAAGGAAAATAATATTGGCCAAGCTGCCATTATCGATAGGACCTTTTGCAATTCGAAGTTGGCAACCTCAATAAAGACTACCATAGGACAAACAACTTTGTGGTCAAAATTCTTTCCCTCGAGGTGGGCCAAGTCGCTATTAGTTAATGAAATGGGCTCTACGCTGGTCGATAGGTGGAATGTTTTTTTAACGAACAAAGTTTTGGTTGACTCCAGCCTCCTCTGAGTTTTCCTTCTGGTTGACTTTGAGTCTCCCCTAGTGGGACCTCCCACAATCATATCAATCACTCTTTGAATAGGCGGGCGATGCTCGTGGGTGAGTTTCTTTCCCTTGTCATCTCTCCTAAGGCTAACCGACCTTTCTCTATAGGGAGTCTGGTCAGCTTTGCCCCATTCAACCTATGTATCTACAGCTACATATTTTTTGAAATGGCCCTATTTGATGAGCATCTCAATCTCATCTCGGAGGTTGAAGCATTCATCAATATCATGCCTTTTTTATTTGTGGAAGTCACAGTATTTATTCAATTTTTTCATCGCTTCAGTCTCCGTCAGTTTTCTCAATTTTTTAAGGAGATTGTCATGTTGAATGGTATACATGAACTCTCTCCTCAGAATGTTTAATGGTGTGTAGTCGTGGAAATATTTTTTTGGATATCAACCTCTTTTTTGTGTTTTTAATCGTTTCTTTCCTTTTTTTTGTCGACCTCAGAGGATTTAAACTTAAGCTTATTCATCTTCTCCTAGGTCATGTACCTCTCGGCTAGGTCAAGTAGTTTCTCCATTGACCTGGGTTTTTTATGCACTAATGCATTGGTGCATTCCTTATGTTTGAGCCCTAGAAACAACACACCGATCAAGAACTTGATCTTGGGTTTATCTATTTTGAGGACCTTCATGTTGAACCTTGTGAAGAAGTCACGGAGGAACTTTTCCTTGTTTTGCTTGACTGTATGAAGGTGGGTGTGAGGGAGTTTTGTCTTTCTCTGACTAGCGAATTAGTGCAAAAATTTGTCGCAAAGCTGATCATAGGAGTATATTAATGAGGGCTCCAACTTCACAAACCAATCAAGCGCGATATCCTAGAAAGTGGTCACTAGTGTCTTAGTATGGATATACTTATTGTGCCTGTGTAGTTGCACCATATGCTCGAATTACATAAGTGCTAATTGGGATCTGCCGATCTATCATATCTCGGTAGTTTGGTCGGGACTTTGGCATCGATAATAATATGCTCATTGACAATCTCCTGGATGAATGAGGAGCCTCTTTCTTAATGAGACCTCTGGGGACCCTTTACGTTGGGTGCTTTCTCAGTATTTTTTCTCAAGATCTCATTGAGGTGCCTATTTAATTATTGAACTTGATGGGAAACCTCTTCCACCTCCTCTCGATCAACTTGTGTGCCTTTCAATCGAAATAGGGTCTTGCGCGCTCGGCCCTATCATGTTGCGGGGCTCGAATGGCCAGGGTCACGAAGTCTGCGAATTTTTTCATTTTCTCATGGTGGTCACGTTTAAAGCATTCAACCCTATCATGCTATGGGGCTCGATTAGGTCAAACGTGATGATTAATGGAGTCGACAATTTTTTCCCTTAACTCTGATTGCCTCCTCTCTCCCTGGGGGCATCTAGGATTGGCTTCACATTTGGTTGGTGGCCGCTTGGACTCTTGGTGACCACGACTGTCCCTGGTGTACCTTTCTTTCGATAGAGGTGGTTATAGGGTGGCATTGTCGGCCGAAGCTGGCACAGTAGTATGCCTATTTAATGCAATGGAGAGCTGGGTAGAAATTTGAGCAAAGATTTGCTCGCTTATTAATTCATCAACTGGGGCATAGTTAATGTCATCACTTGCTCTTGGGGGGCATTGGGGCTTGAAGCTGTGTGAACTTTACTGGGGCAAAGTTGGAGGTGGAGATGCAGACTTCCTATTCTCCTCCCTTTCAAATGCGGCTCTACATGTGTTTACTATTTTTTCATTGCAATCTCTAGGTGTTCCCACATATGACGCCAAAATGATGAGATTTAACGTTGTTTATAGTGAAAAGGGTAGTGTTTAGGCTAATTTCACCAGAGAGGTCGAATGATCCAACAATGATATTTCTCTAGGTTTGAGATCTGCAACAACAGTAAACGTTAAACTAGTCGAGGATCCCTCGATGAAGGTACTTTGACGCTTAAGTTAGTTCTGATTGAAGAAAGATAATCAAATAGAATATTATGAGCTTATAGTGTATTTGGCGTTACCCGAAGTGTGGCTGACAATGAGGTATTTATAGCCTTCTCTTGGTGTGTAATATGTCCAAGATGCCCTTATCAGGTGCAGAAGGTTCTTGTCCTTGCCAAGGGGCTAATGATCATTTTTTATCTCGGTACTATTCTAGGTGGCATTATCTCCTACTTTTTAGGGTGAATAGTACTTTGGGTAGGTGCCTCCCAATCAAAATTGATGGCAGATATTGTATCGATTGACACGCGCCATTAATGCGAAGACATGCTGCTTGTCAGAATGTTAAATGCGGCCAGAATGTGAGTCAACGTTGGAGTGAGCCATATGGTCAATAATGATCGAGCAAACAAGGCGGTCGACTAGAGAGATGGTTGAATAGGTCAAGTGGCTTGAAGCCTCCAATTGACTGCACTTGAGAATAGTCCGCTTGACCAGACGACTATGGTTGAGTGGTTCGGCCCAAGTGGGTCCAGAAGTGATGTTGGGCTATGCATGTTAAATGGACTTGGGCTACTCTATATCAATAAATATTCATGGGACGTGAACTTTTAGAATTTGTGAAATTAACTATTCATTTTTACAAAAAATTTGTTTTTCATTTCTTTCATTAATGATTAATAATATTTAAAAGACATCGATTAGTTAGCTTTCAATTAAGTTAAAGAAAGAGATTAATTCCCAATCTCTTTTTTTCCACCCACTTATGCAGGTACTTGTTAATTTTTATTAATTAATTGTGGCATATTATTATGTGATACGTCTATTTTAAATAGAGATGGCACCTGCAAAGATGGGGTAGGGCGTTAGTCCCTCATCCCCATCCTCGAAACTACCTTGTCCCCTATTTGGTTGCCAATTCCCGCCACGGGGAGATTTTGTCCCCTATCCCCCTTCCTCAAACGAATTTTAGTGGGGATCCGTGAAATTTTTGAAATAGCATACATTATTAACTTATTTCAAATTTATGACTAGAAATTAGGAATAGAAATTAAAGTTTAGGAATAAAAGTTAGGTTTAAATTCTATTATTTTTTTATTATTTATACTTTATGATTGATTAATTCTTATAATTTAAATAAAGTAATAAAATAATCAAAAAAATTACATATATAAATATAACTAAGAGCATTATTAATTATTTAACTGGGATTGGGACCCCGTGGAACGAGGAGTATAATCCATGTTCCCATTCCCAAATTAGTCTTGGGAGTATTTTCTTCCCCATTCTCACCCCATGGGGAAATTTTTTTCAAATTTATGGCTCCAAATTTGAGGTTCTTATGAGTTGGGGATTATTTTACCATCCCTAATTTCAAACTTCACTCAAGTGACATTTAATTGTTAGATGTGGCCCTAAAAATAAAGCCCCAAAAAATGGCCCATGTGCTTTGTGATTTTCTCGTGGATGAATGATAGAGGTGACCGACATATTTGGAAAATGTCACACCACTTCGTGCTTGGCCCATTCAGTTTGAAAATTTTTGACTCCAAATACTTAGCTGGTCAGAGTTTTTTATTCATTAGAAAAAGAGACATCATCTTTTTCTAATACAAGTCATCTGATCTCCAAGGATTATGCACGACCAGGGTCTACCTATTAGGGTTTAGGTTGATTAACCTGTCCGTAATAATATATGTCAGGCTTGTAGAAGTGACCATCAACTAAAATCTTTTGATGCTTAAATTATAATTTAATTATAAAAAATAATAAAGAACTGTGATAAAATGGTGATATTAAACTCAGCAGATTTTTTACTATTCATAAGTGATACTATTTATAGTGGTTGGTACTAGATGATGCGAACTAGAGGTTAGATGCCTTCAAATTAACAGTTAGCGTGGCAGAACCGAGATCAAAATACATAAGGTTAGGTCGAGTTTGAAGTAATTAAAAAAAACGTAAATTTTATTCTGTAAAAGTATTTTGCGAAATATGAGGAGCATTTTAGACTTTTCAAGTGCGACTTACTCATGACCATCATCAACCACCTTAAAATCTCTAACTTGTGATTAGGGCTATTAATAGATATTACAAAATTTGATTACCGTAGTTTATGCTCTCATAATTAACCATAGCTAAAAATCAATCAATAGCTGATGATTATTCTTTTCTTATATATATTAATTTTTTTATAGATATGTTTACATAACTAATTTTTTGTTGCTCCTAATGAATAAAGCTACAAATTGATAGCTAATAATATTTGTTGTTTGGTATTTAAAAAAATTTACATTTACTACGAAAATTTGTAGCTATAATTTATAATTGTAGCTATGCAATTAATTTTGTAGCAAAATTTTCATAGCAGGTACCTAATTTTTTGATAGTATTGTTATAACTCATGACAAGATAAACATTATTATTATTCCTTATTACATACATATCATTAGTGCCAATTTTCATGCTATCATATAATTTTTTGTCATTTACAATATTATGCTTATTTGCAATAATATTTTATAAAATAGGAGCTTATAAAATAGTTTATTATATCACCTTTACCATATATATATTTGATATTTTATTCTGTCAGCGTTAATCTTATGATTTTAAAGTAGGGAAATAAATTGAAATTTAAGAACTTATAATGAAGTGTGGTTAGAAATCTTTGTTTGAAAACTTTTGCTCCTTAAAACTCTTCCTTTACAATTTCCATATCTAATACACCTCTACTTGATCCTCCATATATTTCACAATCTTTTTTTCGCTTCATGTTTATTCCAGCAGCTGTTAGATATTTTTAAGGGTGCATCTGGACCTGTGATTTTATGAGAACTTAATATATATATATATATATATATATATGAATGAAAAAATAATAATAATGTGAAATTGTCACCAGTCATGATATATCAAGAAAAAGAAAATAGAGAAAATAAATTAAGAGGAATGTAAAAATTGCTACTGACATTATATATTAAATGACAACAATTTATTTTGTTACAATTGTTTTTTGCAAACTTAACAGTGAGAAAAAATATAATTAAGTTATCGCTACTAACAATGAGTGAAAATTTTGTAGTGACAATTTCATAATAATAAAAACTTCATCACGAATCATATATAGTGACAATTTCACTAGGTTGCTACCCACTACAAAAAAAAAAGTTGGAGAGGGGGGGGAGGGGATAAATTTATGATAAAATAGTAAATGACAATGCAAAAATTGTCACTGATTATGTATATTAGGTGACAAAAAATTTAGTTTTGTCACATTAATAATTTTTACAAATTAAATATTGAGGAGAATAGTGTTCAAGTTGTTACTATAGACAATTAGTGACATACCTATGGTGACAATTTTTATTGTCACCAATTATTAATGATGATAACTTAAAATAAACATTAATTTTTGTCACTATTGAGTAATGTTATGACAAGATAAAAATTCTCGTCACTTAAAAATGATCTAACTGATAAGATAAAAATTATTGTCACTTAATGCATATTATTAGTGATAACTTTTACCTTATCATTTATTATTTTGTCACTAATATTATATTTTTTTGTAGTGACTGTATATTTGTTACTAAATGTTGACAACTTAAAACACTAGACTTTTTAATCACTAGTGAACATATTATGATAAAATAAAAATTATTGTCACTTTAAAAATATCATTAATAACAAAATAAATGTAATTGTCACATAATATTATACTAATAAGTCGTCTTATATTGTCACTTTATTACTAATGTTATATACATATATGTATATATTTTTGTAGTATGACATATATATTAATAATAACTTTATTATGTAACCCACGATACTTTTTAAGTAAAGATAGTTTTTATTTTTTACATGAATATAGTTTAATAGTTACAGAAAAAATGTGTTTAAATTGCCACTATAAATAATTAGTAACATATGTATAACAATGATATCTAGTGATAATAAAAATTTTGTTGCAATTCATATGTGACAATAATTAGTAACATATGTATATATGTGTGTGTAATAGCCACGCTTATTATAGGAATGCAAACAAATCGAGCCAACTTGCGAGCTTGAGAAGTTGGCTCAAAAAATGTTTGAACTCGAGTTCAAAAAATTCGAGCTCCAACCAAGTTCATATGAGGTTCAAACCAAATAATTCTTGTTTGTAGGTTTGCGAGCCAGCTCGCAAGCCTGTATTTTTTTAAAAAAATAATATTTATATATCAAAATTATAATATATTAATTTTTTCATATATTAAAATTAATTTCACATTTTGAACTTGAGGTCGAGCCTATATCTTTATCACAACGTCAAGCTTAACGAATCGAGTCGAGCTTGAGTCTCAATTTTTGAGCTCTGTTCATTTGATTTGAGTTTGAGTTTGAATCTACAAATGATCAAAACTTGACTCGACTCGACTTGTTTGCATCCCTAATCTATTATTACTTAATATATGTATGCGTGTAACTAGTGACAACTATTACACTGTAATAGCCACGCTTATTATTTTGTTAGTAATTTTTTTTTCTTGCAATAATTGCGCTGAGAACAAAATCTTGCCCTTCGTACAGTTGGGAAGGAAAACCAAAGTAAATATTAGTAAGAATATATTTAATTTTTTCCAAGGTAAGTTACGGATATATTAGTCTACATTTATTTCATGCATCCTTATTTGAGAAGAGTGTTGCAATAAAGCATCATAAAAACATTTTTTCAGTGTTTTTCCTTTTCTTCAGTGTATAAAATCAGAACTTGAGAAACAACTAAAACATGCTCCTATGGAACAAAATTGAGGTAGCTAAGGTTACAAAAGTTAAGACCAATCATGAGAGACTTCATTCTTCACAAACATGTGATAATGCACAAGAAGGGATATATGCTATAATGAATGTCTTGTACCATAACATCATATATACATGTGGATACCTAGCAACTATAAAAGTTCAAAAAGGTTAAGATAGGAAATTATCTAACAAAATTTTTTCGATGATCAAATTAATATTTGTAAATTATAAGGTTAAAAAAAATTTAATATAGATAATGCGACGTGCTATATATGTAGACCATGATTGAGTTGGTACGATATTAAATAAATTTAAATATTCAAAAGTTTAAAAGACTTAGGGAACGTTTGGTTATGTTTCCCCAATACAAAATTGTTCTGGAGAAACAAAATCAAACATATCTTTATTTTCCCTTCAAAATTTTTATTTTTTAATATATACATGCATATATTATATATATTTTATTATTATTTTAATAATAAAAAAATAACTCAATTCTATGTTCACCCCAAAAATCCAACAAAAAAATATTTATTTGTTTGCTACAATAAAAAAAAAATTTCTTCCTCAAAGCATAAACAAATATATCAAAACATAACTTTCACATTTTTCAATAAATTATTTTTCCAAACCATATAATAAACACATGATAAAAAAAAAACCCAAACATTCCCTTAAGTCATGTGTGTGTTGGGTCCAATCAACCAACCCATGTAAAGAAATGCAAATTCCTGAAGTATTGGTAATTACACAACTTTTGAGGTATTTTTTGTACCACCTGAATAGAGTTAATTTCTTTTCTTTTTACCCTAAAAAAAGAACAAAAACAAAGAAAAGGTACCATTAACATATGCAAATATTTCAGGATATAGCGTTGTCCTTTATTAAAGCAAATTAAGCAAAAAGAAATACCATAAAGATGAAAAAAGTATTGTACAGGCATAATGGTTTTAAAATTCATATAATGTCAGAAGATGAGGTATATATTATATTCAAAGTTTGGGTAGAGAATAGAATCTACTTTAAGTACAGTTCTGAACACAATGCAAAAACAAAGGTAAAATATATATTATATATCCCATGCCACCACTTTTTCCTTTCTTTTATTTGTTTCTTTATCTCCTTTTTAGAAAGCTGATTTATCCAGGGGGAATGTTCTTCACAGCACATACTACACTGGGCTCTTGATGGGTTCTCTCTGTGTATGTATATGTGCATGTATATATATAAGCATGTATGTGTTAGCTAGTGGGGGTGGGGGTGGGGGTGGATAAATAAGCCCAAAATCCAATTGGTCTCAGGAGATCACCAAGGGGGTGGTCCCTTTTCTTGAAGCCAGAACCCCAACATATGTCCTTTTTGACCTGCATTGACTGTATAATTTTATTCCCTAATAACCAACCAGAAATCAAGAAATGGAGATAGAGGGTTGGTGGTGGGGGGTGGGGAGGGGAGGGTCCAAACCCCCACCCCTTTCTAGACCAGAAATGCTAAAATGAATCAAACGGGATCCCTAAAGCCCAAGCAAAAGATCATGATAACAAGTCCTCTTTTCCACTACAGCTTTCCACAGATAATCCACATTCTTCCTCCCATTCTTTGTCTAAAACCCCTGCCCACAAATACCCTAGCTAAGCTAGTTCACACCCACCCACGCACTTGTGTCTGTGTGTGTCTTTTGCTGCATGATTTGCCCCACCCTAGACTCTACGCAGATGAACCTAGCTAGCTAAAACCCTCAAGAGGGTCATGAGCACTCTACTAGCTATCATATGTCAATTTTATTTGAGGTTAATATGTAGCTATTTCTATACCCATAGCACAAATTAAATGTGCCAAAAAACTATATTATGAATATAGAATATACATGATTTCCTCTTATAACCCATGCATCCAAGAACCAGGAGGCCCCCAGCCTACTTCAAAAATGTGGATCCTTACAAGAAAAAGGAGTTTTTGATATTACTGTCTAGATACATAAATCCCACTACCTATACATACAAATTAAAAAAGAAAAAAAGAAATTTAGGCATGTTTGGTTTCATTTCTATAGCCTCTATTTTCATTTTCTACTATTTTAAAAATAAAACATATCACTTTTTATATATTTTTATCCAATATTATTTTTATTTTTATTTCTAAAATATATTTTTTAATAATCTATATATCTTATCCCAATAACTTAAATATATTCTCTCTCTATTTAATTTTTTTTATCTCTCTCCACCAACAATCCATAAACCCAATATAATCATTACTTTTTCAACAATTCATCCAAATACAAATTCATTTTCAATTTATTTTCATTAATTGACTTTTCAAATTTTAAAATGATGAAAATGAAAATAAAACCAAACAGGGCACATACATTTATATATATATATATATATAGCAGTCAACTAGTTATCAGTAGCTAGTGTCAATATTAATATGCGTGTGTATACATATTACCAAAATATTTAAAACTGTACTTCTTGATTATTACATTTTTCTTGACTCTTACATACTTTTCTTCGATTATTACATTTCTTGTCAATAATGCATTATTGCATGTCTTATCTGTAAAAGACCCTGTAATAGATACATGTAAATTAATCACTATTTAACTCTTAAATACTTTTGAACTTAAGCCGATATGTGATAACCACGCATCAAACAAAATGTCTGAAAATGCTGATTAATTAGTAAAGTTAAGCATATCATTATTAGGGCTAGTTAGCAACTAAGCTAATTGAACAGCCGGGAGGTGGCGTG
>JACGDI010005242.1:221701-232429 GCA_014898725.1 Jacaranda copaia | reverse complement strand
GGCCCATATAGGAAAAGATCAATTAGTACTGTGATTGATGAATTACTTACCTGGTATATATATGTACAATTGATCTGGAAGAGCCACGAGAATTTGATCATATGGCCGTTGAATATTTGGATTCAAAAATCCGACCCAATTTCTAACGCACATACACACACAGTGTGTGAATATGCTTGGCTCCTCATACGCCATCCACGGAGGGCCATCGATTCTTCGGTGAGCTCTGCAGATGGCATACAGGGAGCCAGGCATATGCGTATATAATTGTGTATGTATATATGAATATATACATATATGAAAAACACACCTTAGTGTGTGTATAACTGTGTGCTTTTTTCTTGAATGTCACCAGCTAACTCCATGCAATAAACACAAGATCAAGTGTGCATGAGGATGCCATTTTTCCCCTACCCTAAAAAAAACTTTTTCCCATAAGATCAGAAACAAGAAAATGATGAAACAGTGGAAGAGTTGGAAAGAAAGAGAGGATTAGGGTTGCTTGGGTGGTAGACACACACACACACACACATATTGAAGGGGTAAGCAAAGAGGAGAAGAGGAGATTTGGAGGATCAAAATGGGTCCAAAATCAAAAGAAGATTGAAAAACAAATCAACCCCACAAGCCCTTTTTATACACCTTTTTTTGAAAATGAAAAATTACATTACAAAAAAAAAAGGAAAACACACACAAAACACACAGTAGCTAGCGAGCTATCTAGCCCTTTTGAAATGGCACAAAACAAGCATAGCCAGATAAAAACCAGTGGCTCAACACAAGAAAAGGGCTCCAAATTTCTTGTGGTGTTTTTCATGTGTTGAGTGAAAGAAGGAGCTTTTGTGGGGTTGTAAAATTCAACCCCAATTTTGCCCACTAAATATAGACAGACGTAGAGAGAGAGAGAGAGAAAGAGATGGGGTGGGGGTTAATTTGGAGAAGAGGAAGAAGAATAGGGTTAAGTTGGTGTCCACGCAATTTCCTAAGCTCACTCTTTTGTAGGTTTGAAATCTGCTTTTTCTGGGTCGTAAAGCAAAGGTTGCTTTTCTCTTCTGAAGCTCCTTTGTCCGGGAGCGTTTGGACGACCTGGATTCCTCATCCCTAACCACACTCACATTCACAACTTTCTTTTTGAAATTTAATTAAACAAAAGTAGAAATAATTTTTTTTTAAATAAAAAGAATTAATTACTATTATATTCGTCTGTCCCAAAATTAAATCTCTCATTTGATCGTGCCCGAGTGCGTGGTAAAATTTGAAAAATGAAAGTTTTTTGTGAATTTACGGTATTATCCTTCACAAAGTAGTGGCTGAGGATCATACTATCAAATGCATTTTGCATCATGTATTCCAATTGATTCAACTTTTATTTCACTTAATAGATACATGTCAGTCCACAATCAAGTATTTTTTTAAAAACATATCTCGTACACTTTGATTATAAGTATTCATATATTAGAATACAAGATAAAACATCAATCTTAATATATAGAGGACGCGGTTTGTTTTACGTGTGGGGGTACTTTTGGAAATAAAACTTGTAAGGGTACTTTTGGAAATAAAACTTCCATCTCAGGGCATGATTGGGTCTTACCTGGGGGTATTATGATGAAAAATATTGATAATAAAAGTAATAAATTAGAGATAAGATAGGGGGAGTAAATCTTTTCTTATTTTTATGTGCTTTCTTTTTCATAGCTCCAGGAGGGTCCCTTTTGTTTTCCTTTATTTTTTTATGTAGTACTTTGGGTCCTGATTTCTTGCCCTAAACAGACAGAACGGCTACAATATTTTACAATATGACACTATGTTTTAGGCTTTGTAATAAGCCATGCTACTCTAGTGTTAACTGATTTCAACTGTACTTCATTCAGCTAACTAACCCACTTACATTGAAAGTGTAAAGGAAAACGGAGTATTAATTAGGATTTGTTATCCTTCTATTTGCTATATCATCATGATGATCAAGTTCAAGACTCAATTTTTTTAAATATTTTATGATATTTTTTATTTTTTTTAATTTACATACACATGCATGCATAGAGTTTGTTAAAGCATAAATTTCGAATTTCAAATATATAAGTATGAAGGTGATATCACTAAGTCAATTAATTGGTCAGTTAAACATATTATTTATTTTTCCATTAATTTTAATTATTGTCTACATTCTTATCCGAACAATTTAAATGACAATTCTTCATAATAAATATGAAAAATAAAATACCAACTGTCCACTATATGTTTAAAAATGATAGATTGCGTTTGGATGTAAAAGTACTAGGATCCAAGAAAAAAGAGATTTAGAGCTAAGGATTTCAAATAATAGTATTAAAACTAATTGTAACTTTAGATTATCCAAGCAAATTCAATAGATCTATCATTATGAATTCAAAATTTATTCTAACTTTCAATCTCCAACATTTCTAAAATATAATAAGATAGTTCTTAACTTTTATTTAAAAATAAAAATGATGAATAACTTATTTGAAATATTAAATAGATTGTATGGGATTAAAGTGTGTCAATTAAGTTCATATTTTTTGTGCATAAAAAACACGTATTTCTTTAAAAGAAATTGTGTTTGTTTGATTGTTTTAGAGTAATGAGTGGAATATTTCTTGCTAAATCTAATTTAAATTTTACTGATGTGGTAATAGAATAATGGAATAAGTCAGGAACAATTAAAAATAAAAATAAATAAAATAAAATTGAGTACAGACAAATAACTTTTTATTTTAATTAAATCATATACAATGAAAAAAAATGATTCTTATAAATACAAACAAATGGGGCTGCAGGTGGCTACTTGCACAGTCACATTGCCACATATGTGCATGGCAAGCATAAGTATAACACCTCTAACCTTATTTGATTTTCCTTTGAATGGTCAATATCTTTTGAGAATCTTTTGCTGTCAATAATAAAAGCACACCCAATGGAATTCTAGGGTTGACATCAATTACACCTAGGGCCACTCAGGGGGGTATATATATAAATATATATAAATTAATATAATTTGTATATCATCTTGGCCTTATTCGTCCTACCTTGTGATGATACTTTTTTTTCTAACTAATTACTTTTTAGTGGCCAATGAAAACACATATATTTTATGCTAATTGCAAATTGTAATCTTGTTTTGATAGTGATACCTAATTATGGATTTTGTACATGGGTTGATATTGGTAAATAGGCAAAAAGATTACTTTTCCTGTCATTTGAATTCAATATATACCTCAAGATTTTTTTTGGGGGGTGGGGGAGGTTGCCTGTTTTTTTGCCTTGGGGTTGATTTCACTTAATTGTGATTTGGGTCTTACTCAAAATGATTTCATTTCAGATTATTTTGTTTTGTCCATTTGATCTTTTGCAAAATGAATGTTTGATGTGATCGGAGATCTACATCATCAGTACATTAGATTTATGTTGAATGACCTTAGATCATGTAATTGCTTGTTCATGTTTTGAGAGTGTAAAATCTTAAAATAATTTGGATTTTAGTAATTGAATTCTAAAGTAAGGGTCACAGGATCTCACTACAGGGAAAAAAAAATAATATTACTGATAAAATATTAAGTAGCGATGCTAAAATTAGTTATATCTAATAAAAGGTATTAAGTGAAATGAATTTATTTTATTATAATAATGATTTTTAGAAGTTTAATTAGTAATATAATTGACGTTATTTTATCCATAGTGACAACTTAAAAACAAATTTTTTTGTTAACAATTTTTTTTAATGAAAATATATAAATGACTCTTCTCACTATTAAATTTTTAAAATTATTATCATGATGAAACAAAAAATACATCACTAACTGTCACTTAATATTTTGTTACTAGTTAAAATTCTAACTAATTCAATTAAAAAGAATTAATCGATCAAAATTCTTTTAAACGTAGAATATACGTGTAGTATTATTCGGAGCTTGTCCATCATGTATAGAATTTCATGTATTTATCAAGTATGCATAGTTTGTGAGTTATTGTGCATATATATGTATATATATCCAGCAGTTAATTTGACTTTATATTTACTAAGTCATAGCCTTTTTCATCAAAGAAAAAAAAAGAAATTAAATTTTAAAAAAGAATTTCATTGATGAATATGTAGACTCCAAATATTGTAGACCTACAATAATTTGAATGAGCCAAGACTAACGAAGCTGGCACCCAAGAGAAAGTTTATGAGAGGATTGATGTAACAGTACATATACATAAATCATTTGAGAAGTCATTCATTAGATATCTGACAATTAGTTTAAGTGGTCAAGGAAAAATGATGAGACCCCAATGAAATTCACATATATAATCCAACAATAATTATGCATGCATGTAACTCTAACTAAAAGACAAACATTTTAAGAATGCTTCTAGGTATCAAAAAAGCAGAACATTAATCCCATAATGTGTATTTCAGGCAAGAATCTTAAGTATTATTTGATGTAAGTCATGATTGTATGTGGAACAATTATATGTATTATCTATAGATGACTTGTGATGGAAGTGATGTAATTAAACAATTAATGATTAACAAAACGAATATGTGATCGACTGGTCACATTAATCAAGTAACATTGCTGAAAGTAAAAAATTCTCATGAAAATTCTAAGTGTGAGCGTGTGTGTAAAAAAATAAAAAATTCAAATATATTAATAAAAGGGATTATTGTATTTTCCCCCTATTTAAGAGTAAATTTTTAAGAAATAAATTCTTAATACTAACAAAAATTTAGATTTTCATTAATGACATATACGTATCAAGTCATAGCGATTTTTATTTATTAATGATGATACTGCATGTTTAAGTAGTAATAACTTTTGTTTGGTCACAATAATATATATATATATATAGCACTAAAATATAATATCAATTAACATTTTAATTTGTCACTATATATTAATTAATTAGTGATACATGTATAGTACCAATAATGTAGTGATAATAAAATTTTTAATATAAAATGTTACTAATTATCAGTTGTGATAGCATTAACACAAATTTTTGTCATCACTAAAATTATGATAAATATTATTACTTGTGACAAAATAATTCCTTTGTAAAGTAGCATATACAATTAATAATAACTCATATTATCACTATTTTCTGTGCTTGTGATATGCGATTGCACTTTATTTCTTTCACATCTAGTGTGAATCTTAACATAATTGAATCCTTTTCTTTTTAAATTTGCAGTATGCATTTAGAATTCACACTAATATGCGAGAGTGGATGATGCATAATTGAATAATTATTCATTGACCACTTGACAATCCTTAAACATTGATAGTATCTTTTTGTATAAAGTTGATAGATAAGTTATTTTAAATCTAACTTTAACTTAAATTTTTAAAAATTATTTGAAACAAATCGATAATTAAAATAGTCAAGATCAGACACAACATTGTTATGGTCATAATTTATCAAATACAATATGCTCTTATTACACACACCCCACTCAAAAAGAATCCTAAGAATTGTTGTTTAATAATAGGGAGAAAATTATTAAAAAAATTTATTAGTTACAAGTTTTAAAATATAGCTCACTAGAAAAAAAAAAAGGAAACAAAAAGAAGAAAAGAAAAGGTAGGATATATAAAGTAAAAAATTTAACTACAAAAAACTTTTCAATAGGAGGGAAATTATGACAGATCCACAATAAATTAATTTGTGGGCACAACAAATCATTCTTTTTGACAAATACAATTTATTTTGAATTTGAATAAATTAGTACTATAGCTATTCGCAACAATCGACATAAGTTAACATATATAAGCAAATAAACCATGCTAGAAAGAGAGTTTATATGATTTATTTATTAATTAAGTAATTTATATAAAATTGGAGCCACGATTTTATTTTCTCATCACATACACATATACCCTTTTCTTATATTTCAATGTTATATATTTATTTTGATTTGACATAGTGATTTAATTGTATACACCAGAATTGAAAAATGAAAATTTTGAGTATTTTTACAATATTATTCTACTACTTAAAATTATAATTAGTCTAATATCTATAGCAGTTACATGGAAAAAAAATTGTATTTTCAAATAAATAAAAATTTACGATACATTCACACTTGAATATGACTTGAATTATAGATAATTGATAACTATGATTATGTAGTACCTTCAAAGTATAATATGTACGTGCCATTTTACCGGCTCACATGGTAATATATTTGTGCAACAATCAGATTTGAAACGTACATTTAGATTTTACTATTCAAATAGACTTTTTTATTATATGTTTAATCTTTGCTATTAAGTAAATATAAAAATTCACATTTTTTACTGTTGGTCACACTCAGAGGGTGTTTGGTTAAGTTTATTTAAAATATCTTATAAATTTTTATATTTTATAAGATATTTTTGGAACTTATAAAATATTAGATTTTATTTTGAAAATAAGTTATTGAAGTGTTTGAATAAAATAAGATTTTAGAACTTATAAGATATTAGTAATAATAATTTTGTGATTAAAATGGTTATAAATGAAAAAAAATTGTTAAGATCTTAAAAATAAGCTAGGGTTTTCTTTCTTTTTCTAAAAGAACTTATAAGATTCTAATATCTTATTTTAGGTTCTTATAAGTTTTTTTTTTTAAATTTATCAAATATTTTTTTAATTATCTTGTAAACTCTTAAACCTCGTATAAAATATTTTGAGGAGCTCATAAACTTACTCAAACACCATCTCAGTCCATTCATGACTTTAATATGACTTAAATTATATATAGATCGTTGATAACAATTACTTAGCACCTCCAACTTATAATACATGTGTGCTTGATAAGTAACAGGAAAAATTACATTTTTTACTATGTAAGTTTGTCATTGTAGGATTTTATCCTGCAACTTGCTCAATTTCAAATTCAGTCACGTATATTTCATGAAATTGTCATCTTTAATTTGAGTTCATCTAAAATTTATAATTTAATCGAAAGTGATGATGTGTCGCATTTGATTTAATGATGTGGGTGTACCACGTCACTAATTCTGACCAAATTATAATTTTTTTGTAAAATCAAATTAAATGTGATAAATTTATAAAATATATAGGATTAAATTTGGAACTCAATAAGTTACGTAATAAAATTTCAAAATGAAGAAAATTACAAAATGAATAATACAACTTTTCATATACAAAAATAACCATTTATTACTTTCATCCTCGTTTATAAATTAATGACCTATACCACAATTTCGATCTTTGCTACTTTACTAGTAAATTTTTATTTTCATAAACAATTTGAATAAAATAATTATATCACATTTGAACTTAAGTTTTCACTATTCGCCCATAGATCTTGGCATAAAAATAGAATATGATTGGACCAAGAAAATTTTATTGGGATCAATGTTAACAGGGACGAGGGAGCGTGCGAAAGGCAACGGAATCTGTCAAAGAAGTAGGCGTGACAAGAAAGGGGACAACTAGGGCATCTCAGTCCAACATATCACATCAGTCAAACGCTGGATTAGTCTTAATTGCTAATCATTGTTATTAACAAACTTAGCTAGCTACAACTAATCAAGAATATTATTTTAACATTAATTATTAAATAAATAAATAAATAGGTACGAGAATTAAAGTGGGTTACTTAGCACTCATTTCAATTATTCTCTGTAGGTATTTTTATTTTTTTGATAAAAAAATTAATAAAAATTTAGTTTTAAATATATTTTTAAAAATAAAATATTATTTAAAAATTTTATTTAAAATGTAATAATTTTGTAATATTGAAAATAAGTTTTATTTGAAAATTATAGTATTTTTGTATTAAAAATCGTGTTACTGTGAATAAGAGAAAATAAAAATTAAAAATAAAGAGAGAGTGTAATAATTTATTTGAAAATATATATTAAAAATAAAAATATTTATAAAAATAAAGAAAAATTAATAACTTTTTATTTTTACTTTTAGGATAAAATGAAAAGAGGTTTCAAAAACGTAACCAAACGGACACTTAATTCCACTAAGAAATAAAAAAAAAATGCCATTAGTCAAAAGACAAAAGCTTTAGATGATTTGACAACATGATGAAATGTCTAGAAAGAGAATGTAATAATATGAATACAAATATTGTGATTTCTTTCGCTATTTCGTTATTTAACCTGATCTAAAATGGAATCCTTTTTCTCGAATTTCGTGTCTGCATTTCTGTTTTCGATAGATTTCAAAACAAAATTTTAATTTAAAAAATATATTCTTTGAAATGATAATATATATCAATTAAATTAAAATAATAACATCGTATGTACTTATTGCAACAAAAATGGTAATAATGTAAACATACATAAAAATCAAAGTAATTTAATTTTCTTACTAATAAAGTCATAATGACTTATTTTTTTCTTTTAGATTATTTGGTCGATATATTTATTTTGCTCTTATTTATATTAATATTGAATGACTAATTGACTTAGTGACATTACTATATTATTAATCTGACAATGTCTTGTCTAAAAATAATATTTTCATTTCCAAGTCGTACTATAATTTCCAAATTTACCACCAAATATGTTGCCACCGTTTTAATCATGTAATTAATATAAATATATAATTTATTTCATCCAGTTTATTTTTAATTTAATATTAATTATGGAAAAAAAAGCTTTTTTATTTTTTATTTTTTAAAAAAGAGGAGCTAAAATTATGTTCCCCAACCAATCAAACATGATAGAGGGAGTAGTTGCCAGTTCTTGGGAATGCTTTGTCATTTCACCAATTGCCTTCCCAACCCCGCCATTGGATGGGACGTAAATATTCTGTTCTCTCATTAATCTTAAACTCCATTTCACAAGCTAATAATTCAATGAAAAATCTTCGTACCAATAATTTCATTAACCTTACAAATCAAAAAATATCACGTCGTTGATTTGATATATATATATAAATTTACACACACACACATATATATGTAATCAAATAATTCGCAATTGAATTAAGTATGTATTGAATTGAACGATCTAATGCACCTACTAATTGCAATTGGCTTGTGTATACATATGTGTATGCGAGTTTTTTTCTTTTTTCCTTTTTTCAAAAATTGTATATATTTGTGTGTTTAACTTTATGGGTCATATTGAACTTTTTTCTCTATTTTTTACAGTGGAATAAAATAAAATCCCCTTACAATTATTTATAAGTTAATATTACCTTTTCTTAGATATACTCAGACCCTTTTCCTTGATTAATGGACTATATATATAAACACAGACAAAAATGTAAAACCAAATGCTTGCTTGCTGATTAAAGCTTGGGTTGATTCAATTTGAGCTAGAAAATTGGACCCTTATTTCTCAGTAATTATCTTCTTTTTCTTCCGTACTCTATAGGCCTCGTGTAATTTGGAATGTAAATAATAGTAAAAATTTGAATAGAAGGAAATAAAATGGGATTAAATAATATATTAGTCTATTTGACATAGAATATTGCTTTACAATTAAGTACAATTATAATCTACCCTAATTTCTGATGCATGTTTGATGTATGAGATTAAATAGATAAATAACAAAATTACCCTCGAATAACAACCGGAAAAAAAAAAAAAAAGAAGGCAAGAAAGGGAGTAAATTTTTAGTAGAGGTAGTGATTGTATAATCACACCCCCTGAGGCAAAGATAGTAATCTTGCCTAATTGTCGTTATTATAGTGGGTGGGCATCAAAAAGCGGGTTGGCCCACTCCCGTAATCTCTCATATCAAACATGAGATTATACTAAATTATTCTCATTTATCTAGTTTAATATCACAAATCAAACATTCCTTATATATATTTTGATTTCCTCTGACCACACTCGAAAAATAAAATATACAATAAACAAAAGCTCCTAAGTTTGAGCTTCAAAATAAAAAATCTTGAAACTTCAATTAATATATATATAGAAATATGTGTGTGTGCGCGTGTGTGTATATATATATATATATATAAAAGATCTATTTCAAACCCTACTAAATTCTTTGATATTTGTTTCTTTTTATAGGAGTGATGATGACCCAACCGTCACCAGAGTTAAAGGCTCAAGGCAACACAATTTAGTTTACTAGCATGCATTGGTAAAGGATTTTGTTCAAACATTGAAAAGATAAAAAAGGAGTAATAGTTAACGAACTTTTTTAGAACCCCTTAAATCCTCAATGAGATACAAAATATGGTTTCATCCCAATCTTGGTCAAGGAGTTCGACGATCTTGCTAATGTGTATCAATGGGATAATATGTAGATATTATTCAACTTTTAATGTGTATCAATGGGATAATATGTAGATATTATTCAACTTTTATATCTGATGATGGATTTGATCATTATTAATTAAAGAATTTTTATTTAACTATTTGTACATGAAATTATATGTATATATGGGTATGTATGTAATTATATGGGTAGTAAATTTACAAAAGTACAAGTGAAGACCCAACCATCCATAACCAACTTGTGCCCAACTAATCTCCACTAGTTGGACCCTCTTTTGTCTCCCCTATATATTATATATTGTTGTTGTTACTTTGATAAATGAAAATTAAAAATAGTATCATAATTATATAAATTTCTCACTGAACCAAGTTGCATTATATATTGAGAATGTCCAGATAGAACTAGGGTAACACTCTGTTTGCATACCTGTTTTGCACATAATGCCAACACAAAAGTTAAAATTCTCCAGGGATATATAGATGTCCACTACATGACATTTGATAAATTATTACAAAGAAAA
>JACGDI010005242.1:187492-221556 GCA_014898725.1 Jacaranda copaia | reverse complement strand
AGAAAATTATGTTATTAGATTTACAATAAAGTCAGGAAACACAACTTCTGTCCTCTTCTGTGCACCCCATTATGGTGCAGTGTATAATCAGCTAAAAAGAACTATTTGCTCACATGGAAACCATCATAGTTTTGTGCATTATACAATAAGGTGGGGTGAAGTGGGGTGGGGTGGGGAGGCAAAATGGCTTTTGGTATGTATAAGTACTGTCAGTGGTGCCTCTAATTAACTTTAGGTTTGAAACATGTGTTTAGCTCATTTTAAAATATTTAATTTATACATGTTTGTCGAGTGTTTTTTCAAAATATTATGCTCATAAAGAATAATT
Source organism: Jacaranda copaia (assembly GCA_014898725.1). Taxonomy (NCBI): domain Eukaryota; kingdom Viridiplantae; phylum Streptophyta; class Magnoliopsida; order Lamiales; family Bignoniaceae; genus Jacaranda; species Jacaranda copaia. Next base: position 221,228 of record JACGDI010005242.1, on the reverse strand, counting down.
CTTAAAGTATCACTCTTTCAAAATTATTTCTCATATTATTATTTTTTATTACCATATGTATTTTTATGTGGGCAAAAATTGATTATTTGAAATTTATTTTTCTTTTTCTAATTTTTTAGGACAATCAAAATTAATTAACTGAAATTTATTGGAACTGTGATTCAATTCTTCTTCCGCTAAGAGAACGAGAGAGAATAAGAGACACGAGTTAGGCATTTGAGTCTCTACCTCATATATATATATATATATATATATTAACAAGATAGTAATCACATTAATTGGAATACAAAATCATGCTCAACAACAAATACCACAATATAACAAAAAGAAGCCAAATAGTAGTTCGTAGAAATATTTGAACCAATGAGACCATGTATTTGGATAAATATTTTGCCAATAGAATCTGGAGACAAATACATGAAATAAGAGTCAAATATCAATAAAAAAAATAAGTCTTCAAAAACAAATTGCATAGTAAAAAAGAATATCACACTCTATTAGCATTAATAAAAATTATTGAATAATAAAAGTTATTATCTCTATAAATTATTTCATTAACTATATAAATCCAACAAATGAAGCATAAATGAAATTTTATTCTACGAACTCCTACTATAATTTAATGATACTTCAAAAGGCGGAAAAGAAAAATTAATGATTGACTCTTACTTTGTTAGAATTTAGGCATATAGATTAAGGATGAAAAAGATAACTAAACTTATTTGCTACTTTTTGAGTTTAGAAGATGGTGAAACTCCATCAAAAAATAAAAATAAAAAATAAAAAAGGAAAAGTTCCAACAAAATAAAATTTTGGTAGGGCCTTTAAAATAAGAAAAATTATAAATTCCAACTAATAAGTTGTTATTTACATAGAAATACATGTGGCAAAAATTTACATAAAAATACATGTGGCAATAATATGGAAATTAAAATAATTTTGAAAAGAATAATAATTTGAGAATTATTTTTTATTAGAATAATATTTTGAAAAAATGCTCCATGTTTGTCAAGTAGGTAATTATGCAAAATTGTATACTAGTATTGGCATTAATTAAGTAAAATTCAAGTCTTCTGATTCAATTAATATATTATTTGATCTTATATTCCATGCAATATTTATACCAGATGTAGATAAAATATTTACTTAAATACATAGTGGTGGCTTGACTATATTAGATAAAATACAAAATTGGAATGTAGGATTGTAAATCTGTTCAAGGTACATATGTTAAATTTAATGGATATTATTTTATTTTATTTTTGTGACAGAATATTCGATCATTATTTGTGGGTAATTTGTAATAGAGTAAATTATTAAGAGAAAAACAATTTAGTGATCGTAATTTTTTTGAACACACCATTCGATCACCAATCAATTGCAACATTCATTTAATCAGACAATATATTTTGCTTCTTCAGTGACTGATTTTTGCTTTTTTGTTTTTTATAGTGGAAATTATATCTTTTATACTGTTTTCCTTATTGAAATCTTAAGATTATGTGGACTTAAAATTTTAATAAGAAAAAAATAAAATATTTAAAATATAGAGCATAAAATTTCATCATTTCAAGTGAAAAAAATATTTTTTATTTTTCTTTCTAAAATTCAAAACCAAACATTATGTAGATCTAAGCATGCTTCAACTATCATGCTCATTACCATATTTCAAATTCCATAATTTTGAAATTTATAAGATATATTAAATTTTTTTAAAATAAATTCTTAAAATATTTTGATAAAATAAGACTTTAAAGCTAGCTTATAAAATGCTATAATTAAGTAATATCGATTTTGTAACTAATATGTTTGGATCTAAAAGATGTTTAAAAATTATATGTTAAAAACTTGTACTTTTTTAAAAAGATCAATTTATAAGATTTTAACATCTTACTTTAGCTAGAAATTTATACTAAGCTCCCTTTTAAAAAATCTTGACCAAATACTTTAATTTATAATATCTTGTAATCTTATCAACGTCTTATAAAATATTTTAAAAAACTTAAAGCTCTGTTTTGAAAAAATAATTAAATACTTTGTAACATCTTACAACCTCTCAACTTATAAAATGTTTTTAGAAACTTATAAACTCATGCAAATTTCCTCTGAATGAATTATAATTTCATAATTACATATTCAATTGATTAATGTTCTTATATATGCATACATACATATATATATATATATATCTAGATCTCATTTGGTTGGTGTATTTGGATTAGATATAATACATATACTAGGATAAATAGTGGGTTATTGTGTATTCTATCTAATGTTTGTTTAGATATTTTAAATAACCTGATATCGAACTTTGATTATTTGTTTGACATGATTATCCCATTTGATAAATTATAATTTATTTCTAACTTAAACTAAAAAATGTATCATACCCTAAAACCTTGATACACAAGCCAAATTTGGCTTTAAATGTATGTCGAGTCTGACTATATCAAAAGCTTCTAAAAATTAGCAAATATTAAAATTGAGTTGAATTGTATATCTATCATGTAATATCAAAATAAACAAATGAGCTCTTAAATTTAATAGTTCATAGCTTAATTAAAGATATATTCATGGCATGATATGTATATATATAGTTTATTTATTTATTAATTTTCTTGTCCATGATATGTATATATATATATATAAGTCCTCCAAATTAAGTTGATGATCATGTGTACAACAAAAAGGCTGCCAAAAAAATAATAATAAAAAAAAGGGTTGGAATGAATTGGCATAGAAGTGGAAAATGGTAAGCAAAGAAAGAAGAAAGGGGAGAGGGAGGCTTTATTAAAAATGGAAACAGTTTTTTTATCGTGTAGAGTGTTGGAAGCAAACAAGTGCGGGAATCCTTCTGTCAGGTGTGAATGGTGGTAGAGTAGAGAGGATATATATATATATGTGTGTGTGTGTGTGAGAGAGAGAGAGAGAGAGATAAATGGGCTTTTTTGTATCCCTAGCTAGTGCTCCCCCAGCACCACCACCCCACCTCCCACCCCCAACAACCCCCTTCTAGGTGTTTGTATACATGTATGTGTATATATATACGTATATGTATGCGTACATGTATAAAAGCGAGTTTGATTGTGTTGGTTGTAAGTATACATATATACGCCTCGAACTGCACACAAGAAAAACACTTTCACACACGTAGATAATTATAAGCATCAATGATGATGATGATATGAGATATTGTTGCAGCTATTGTCATGTGCTCGTGCTGCTGTGCATCTCGCTCTCTTTCTGTCCCTACAAAATATATATAATATATATTGATATTTACATACAAGTATATGTATAGTATCTAGACAAAGAATTTTATATGGGCATGAATCATATGATTATTATTATTATTTTTTTGGGGGGTTTAAATTTAGGGATAGTAATGGTTCTCAAAACCTGAACTTAAACTCAATCCGCCTTAAATGGGATGGATTTAGTATGATTTAACAGGGTATAGGTCGGAATATGGAATACGATTTTCATAACTTGCAGTATTTGGAGTAAGGTATAAGATTTACCAATTCCGTCCCAAACATGCTTTATATAAACTATACATAAAATAATAAATATATTATATGTAATTTATTTTATATTTTTTTATTAAGAATAATATCTAAATAATTTAGGGTTGTTACTTTAATTCTATTCTTATCTCCTTGTTTATAAAATCTTATCTTATTTGCATGAATTTTTTATTTTTTGTATATGAAATTTAAATTTTAATTGTTATCAAGTAGTTTTGATTATTTTATGCTTTCATTGACTGATATTAATTTTTCTAATTCTTTTATGGTTAGTGAGTGACGAGATGGGGTAGGGTGCGGTGGGGTGGAGCGAGATGGGGTGTGGGGCGGGTTAAGATCTAGTGGGGCGGGGTGCGGGTTGAGCCAAACCCACCCCGTTGCCATCCCTAATTGAATTGGAAAGTATAATTGGGGTTTGCTTGGTAATATTTTGAGTGCCTTGGAAAAATTTTTTGGAAGAATATATTTTGATAATGGGACGGAGAAATTTGATACTTATTTGTTATTATTTTTTGATGGTTATTAAAAAATATTTTAAAAGAAAAGGATTTGTTTAATTTGGGTATGCTTTGGAAGAAAACAACTAATTTACCATAAATATCACATCAGTTCAATTTTTGGTAAATTAGCGGAATGAAAGTGAATTAAGTTTATATTATATACATGTAATAATTAATTAGTAATGTATATATAAAGACTGATTTATTATATGCAGATATATAATTATAATACATTTTTTGAAAATAATTTAAAAAATAAAATATTATTTTAATAACGACCTTGAAAAATGCACTTACTTATTTATGAAAATATTTTAAAAATTGAGGTTTATCGCCCAAAAAATATAAATGAACAAGGCCTTAGTATAGCAAGTGTAGCAATTGGAAGCATAGTGCTGCCCATACCCAGCCCTTTATTTGTCCCTAATAATAACTACTAGTTACCAAATTAAATGTCAATCGAAACCCCAATTTGATAGTAATATATAAGGAAACCTACCAAAATAAATTTTGAATATTTTAATTAGCATTTCATCATATTATTTCCTTATAAGAGTATATAATAAAATACTTACTACACTCCGCAATTATTTAGAAGAATATATATTTGAACCCAAACTCCAACAAAAAAATAGATGGAATGATTCAAATGAGTGAGATCCAATGTAAATTAATCCAATTGTAGATTTACTTATCAAATCTTGGCGATTAATTTGGGGACCACCACAAGTTCTTCCTTTTTAAGAATTCATACATTCTGTATCAATATATAAACAACTATTTAACTCTCGAACACAAATTTAAGTTCAGTCTTAATTAAAAAAATAAATAAATAAACAAAGCATCTTCATATATAAGTTAAGAACTATGATATTACCCCCTTCGTTTTAGGTTACTAATCGTATGGGGATTTTTATTTTTCTTTTTCATGATATGAGTTGCATCAAAATTATGTTTTTTCTTTAACCTATAAAATATGAGGATGGCTTATAGCATAAAAGTTGGGTAAATTTTCAAAAATATCATAGGAGATCGTTTTAACTCTTTTTTTTTTTGTTTTTCTTAGCAATTTTGATAGACAAAATCTAATCTCTGGACTTTTGCAACTATTCTTCACGTGAAGATGGGGTATTTGTAGTACATAAAAATTAGAAATGGTGTATTTGTAATATTACTTAATTTTCTTCAATATAGCCATTTATAACCATTGAGCTTGAGTCTATACATACATTCCCTAATTTTTCATATTTTCCTAAAATATTTATATGGCTTTCTCTATAGAGCACTTTATATAAAAATGTTGGGAGTATTGAAATATAAATTAAAAAATGTAGTAACACAAGTAGCATATATTCTATGGGCTTGTTTGCTTGGGCATATGAGGTTAGGCAAGATCCATATACTAATGATACATAAACTAAAAATGGTATCTAATATTTGATTTAAAAAATTGATGATATCTTATACTTGACACTATATAACATTTTGTTGGCAAAATTGTTTAATGTGATTACACTTTATAATGTTCAAAATATTCTAACTTTTAAAAAGGTAAATTTTTAAAATATGATTGCAGAATTTGGCGAAAAGAGTTGAAGTTAGGGTTTTCATATGAGGGGTAAGAATAACTTTTTCATTTACTATCATATTAGATTTAAAAAAATGAAAAATGGATCAAATCATCTTGGTTTGATCTATAAACCAACTTGACTGATACCATGTTGGGCCGCAAAGGTACCATGAGCCATAGAGATATGAAGCAAACAAAAGATAAAGTTTAAAAATGTAACTATCATGTCTTATCATGTGAAGCAAACAAGCCCTATATATATCTAAAATTAATAAAAAATAAATAAATCAAAATTTTTGGCCAATATCTTTTAATTCAGTTCATACCAATTAAATCTTTTATTTCGTTCTTTAGTTTAGTCAATTAATTAAAGAGGATCTATATATGTAGAGATATGTTATAACAACGATAAGAGAGTAGAGATAGAGTAGCGCGCATATTAATTATCGAAATATAAATGATATGTATGTTGCTATAATATTTATTAATTAATAAAAATAAAGATCGTAAACTGAGAACTATGCAATTTAAATAATAAGATTTAATTTCATAAAAAATACTAGCATTATATAACATTTAAATAAAGCAAATCAATCATATTGGTTAACATTTCATTTGTTTTGGTAATTAAATTTGATATAATATTTTATCGAATTTAGTAATATATTCTTTAGATAATGAGAGCCCATTATCATATTGTTGGCCGAAAATGAAATTATCTCATCTTAGGATGAGACATCCTAGCTACTTACTAAAAGTTGGGATATATAATATGTTCATCCGACCTCATTTATTAATTATTCATAAAAATAAAATATCCAAGTTATCCATATTTTATCAATACAATAACGTCATTTAAATATGAAAATAAGCAATATATTATTTAATAATTAAATCAAAATCAATTGATTGATAATTATCAATAGAAAAGGTTATGTAAAGATGAAATTTTAGCTTACTTAAATATAATAAAAATAAAATTACCATTTTCATGGATGGTGAAATAAATTTTAACTAAGCGATGCATGTACAAAAGACATTTACTAAAATAAACATAATATTTTTGCTTTATTTACGTCATTATTTTTGTTGTAATTAAAATTTTTAAATTTCATCAACTAGTAAATAGTTAAATTTATTAGTGCCTCATACGGAAGTAATATTATGTACGCAATAGTGTATTTTTTAATCTTTGGAAAAAAATGATATATTGATAAACTATATACTATAAATGCAATAGTCCATCTACATATACAATAGTTAGAATTGACTAATATGTTTAGTTAAATTTATTTAGAAAATTTTTTAAGCATACATACTATAAGATATTTTTCAAATATATAAGATATTGGATCTTCTTTTTAAGAAAAAAAAAAGTTGTTAAAGTGTTTGGATAAAATAAGATATTGAAGCTTATTAGATGTAAGTAATAGTAATTTTGTAATTAAAATGGTTAAAGTTAAAGAAGCTTGTTAAAATTTTTAAGTTAATTTAAGATCTTTTTACTTTTTCTAAAGAGTTCATAAGATCCCAACTTCGTATTTTTAAAATGTGTAAAATCCATTTTATCCCGTTTTCTCAAACTTCATCTCACTTTACCCTCATGTACTTTTAATTGCATTACTTTGCCTACATGTACTCTCAATTTTACTTAAATTATTCAATTCTATTAAATTCTCTTCATTTACTTAATACCGTTAACTTTTTCTTTTTAAAAGACGAAGTTGCCCATAATTTTTAATTGTTCATTTAACAAATAAAACACATCTTCTCCATAAAAAAGAAAACTTTATATTTGAAGATTTATAAATATAAAATCACCAAAGACACATAATGGAAATCCATTTCTTAAAGACTAACTTCAAATGTTCATATGAAATCTCGCTTACATGTAGTTTTATTGCTACTTAATTTGTGCTAAAGGCAGTGCATTTTTTTTTTTAATGATTTCATACATAAATGTATTAGGTAACAAAAAAGAGTTAATAAAGCAATTTTATGAAGTAAAAAATGGGGTATGCATATCATTAATTGAGTTTTTTTTAACGAAAATTATTGTTTCTTCTAGAGATGTACTATTAGTATATGATGCAAAATTTTAATATATTTGTAGTGCAATCAATAGTGATGTTTAGGTTTCATCTTTTAGCATTCAGGTTAGATCTTTTAATTTAATTTTAATATTATTTTATAAAAAAATTGTGTATTCATATAAGAGAAGAATAGCTGGGAGAGATTGATAAAAAAAAAAAAAAGTCAAGGTATAGGTATTTTGGATATATTAATATAAAATATGGTGATCTAACTATTTTTGCTTAGTTTACTAACAAAAATTGGAGAGCCTTTAATGGTGTTAAAGTAAATGAAATAAAATTGAGAGTATAAGGAAGCAAAGTGATGCAATTAAAAGTATAAGAAGTAAAGTATGATGAAATTTGAGTACAGAGGGGGTAAAGTGGATTTTACTCATTTAAAATCTTATTAGTTCCTTTTTAGAAAAATTTATCAAATACTTTTTAATCTTTTATAAACTCTTAAATATCTTATAAAATATTATAGGAGCTTAAAATTTTATCCAAATATCTTCTTAATTAATTTTATTATCTCAATTTCATCAGCCATTCTTCGTTTCATCCAATAAAATTAATAAGTGGAGCACAAAAGAAATAAAATTCAATGAAATGGGTAAAAGTCAAAAAAGCAAATGAAATAGTAAACCTTTCATTTCTATCAATCTATGGACATTAAAGTTTATAAATTATGAAAATTCAATCTTGTGACAGATTATGGGAATTGAATCAGCCAAATAACTCACTTTCTTTAAGGAAATAGATTTGAAATTTACAAAATTTGGAAAAAGGTTTATTAATGGTTTTATCGATTATATTACAGGCATTACTTCATTAAAAACATAACGTAAGTTGAATATAATTTATACAAAAATAATTAGCAAATGAAATTATGTTTAATAACTTTAATGAAATAGAAAGACTCAAATTTTCTAGGGCACGGGGTGATTAATTTTGGCTCAATCCTCAGCCCGTCCCACAACAAGTTAAGAAAATTTTAAATATTAGAATATATTATTGTAATTTAATAATTAAAATTAATAGTAAATTAGTAATTAGCCATATCAACTCCATATTAACTATAATTAATTCAATTTCAAATTAAAAAAATCAACAATTCGCCAATAAATTTTATTTGTTAACTCCTAAAAGTACTAAAAAATTATGGAGTTTATAACTTTTATTATTATTATAATATAATTATTTTCTTCTTCGGCTTAAGCTTTAAAAGTTAAACTGTTTGAAAGTTAAGCACATCAACGAAATTATTTCTCTTAAATTAGAAAATTTTGAAATTAAATATTGTCATACGAAGTTGGGCTCTGATAATAAATTACGGATAGATGGATTTTCTTAACCACATTAAGATTGTAAAAATCTCTTTCTTGTAATTTATCTTTTAAATTTTCAAGATTCAATAACTTGGAAACACCCAAATTAATTCTCTTTTTCTTTTCTCGATCAAATCATAAATTTATTAAATTAAAATTTTCTCTTATAAATAATAAATATCATAATTACGCACAAAGTAATCTTAATCTTGAAACATTTGTGCACCTCCCATGCCTATAAATACCCCAATCGATAAATTTCTTGAAAAACACAAAGTCATTTCCTCTCTATACACAACTTATATATATATTGCAATAAAATTATTCAAAAATGTCATTTGTTCACTTGAATTTGTTACTTTTTATCATGATTTCAATGTACTGTGCTTTTCAAACAAACACGATGACCAATGCACAACCAATTGTAATCAAGTGCAATGAGGCCGATTGCAAGAAGACTTGTGAGAAGGCATATGGGGAGAAATTAGAGTTCTCATATTGTCATTATACATCATTTGGGTGGATTTGCACCTGTGTGCATTTACCTCAATCGGGCAAAGGAAATCCTGTTGCCACTCCCATACACCAGTGATAGTATGTATTAGTAAAATAAGAAATTTGAGGTGAGATGTTAATATTTAATCAAGAAAAAAAAGGTGAGATATTAATATATATATATATATATATATATAATTCTTTCTCTATTTTTGACAATTTCTTGCTCAAATTTGATTGGTCAAACTTAAATAATCACATAACAGATCAAGTTTGAGATAGAATTTTCTCTCCATTTTTACGTTTTGAAAATTCTTGGCGTATGGTAAATGGGCCAATTATTGACGTTCACTGCTTATGGATCGACCCATAGAAGCCCATCAATTTTGAAATTTTTTTTCTAAAGCTTCTTTACATATTCATAATAACGCTGAGAAAATTCTTACTAAATCAATTCAGGAAAGAAAAAGAAAAAGAAAAAATGTAACGGAGAAACAAATATTAGTCTAATGATTTCCCTTTTGGAGACTTAAAGATATTTGCTAGAATTCATAACGCATGGTTTCTCAATTATTCGATCTCAAGTTGTAGAATTAAGAAATAAATTCGATATGCCCAATTAATGTTTCAAAGGCATAAAAGTAAAAATTCTAATAAAAGACTAATATAATTGATCAAGAAAAGCTATTAAGTCCACCTAATTAAGTCTATTTAAGATTGAGCCTTATAATTCTAATGGATTCAAACCTATCAACAATTTAACTATTATAAATATCAACTTTCACAGCCAAAAAGACATGTAAGCACTCTTTTTTGAACTTGTTGAGTGGCTTGTGCTCCAATAGTATAAGCTTCTCACATAATATGGGAGGACAGTAATTTGAGATTGAATAAGCTTTTGATGTGCGTACGTGTATAATAAAAAAATTAAAAAAAGAAGAAGCATGCACTCCTGTATGAACTAGAACATTGTCTTTACGCAAGCACGCTTTTGGAGTAGGAGCCCATTATTCAACAATTTTCTAGAAGGTCCTCAAATCCAATTTCGTGCAATATCAAAATCAATGATAATGTGAATAAATAAAATTCTATATACAATATAATATATATATATATACACACACACACGCACACTTAGTCTTGAATGGTAAATTAATGACTAGAAAAAAGAAAAAAGAAATGTGAAAGTTCTATATATTTACTTGTAAAAGACAAGAAAAGCTCCTTCTTTCCCCTGATAATTAGGTAAGGGTTTCATAAACATATTGCATGTTTTCATCTCTTATTTTCTAACATATGTCTTGAAAATTATGAATTTATTACCTTGACTAATTCAATATATATTTTACCTCTCGTGATTATGTTAAAAAATCTAGCAAATGTATTATTTATAAAACTATCATTAACAATGAATATATTAAATATATTGTTTAATTTGTTGATTGGTCAGTTAGCTCAATAGCATTACCTTCACACTTATCAATATAAAATTTTGAATTCGAATTTTATAAACTTTTTACGTGTATTGTAAAATTAGTAGGGAAAAAAAACTATATTGCTTATTTATATCGTGGATATACATTACTTAAAAATTCAATATTGGTCTAAAGATGCTTGTAATAATAAATACACGAAGCTCGTACCCTGTCCATTCATTACACATATTAATGTTACATGGTGGAGTTCTACAAAGGGTATTAGAATATGTTGATGAATAATACTAATTAATAAGGCAAAATTGATCTAGGAATAATGATGTCTCCAATGTTGTTGTGCCATGGATCAGCCAAGTGAGTTGCCAAGTTCTCCAATGGCCCTGTGCCTGGGTATGCTGATTGCTGCACGCAGATTCCCACAAATGCCAATAGAGCAAGACGACCTATAAATCAAAACACACATATATAAAACAATAAACATTAGTGAAAAAGTAATGAAAAAATTGTTGTTAAAATTACTACACTTATAGAACAATTGGAACAATGGGCAACTATCTACATTAGTGACGTCAGCTTGTCCAGAAGTCCTTACACAATTCGTGCAGATCTCTACATATGCGACAATTGGAGTTAATGTCATTGTTTAATAAGGTTTTCATTTAGAGTAACTAATACAAGAAGATAGCTAGAGCTACTACTGTTGTCTGCTGGAGTTTTTGTTCGAAGTAACAAATACTTCTTGTGACATTCCAGTAGCAATAGGTACCGAAGTCTATACATCGTGTTACTATTTAGCAGAATCCTATATTATTAATAGATAGTGGGTAGCCTGGTTTGTGTTGTTTTTCTAATCAGAAGATCGGAGGATACCCTTTTTCCAAAGTTAGGGGATTATTTTGCTAAATTCATTCTAACATTTTTATCTCAAATGCACACAGTACACTCTACTTAGTATATGTAATAGAACGAATGAATAAAATTCATTGTCCAAAAATTACCCAAACAACTAAGATAAATTTGAGTATGGGTGACTATCATAATCAAACATAGCAATCAATAACATATCATCCACGAAACGAATATTTAAAAAGCATATGTAGGGGAACGTATATTTATATATTTCATACCATTCTTGATTTCCTTGACTTTGTACTCTTCGAATTTCTGTGGGTCCTTGGAGTAGCCCAATGGGTCAAAAGCTCCACCCGGGTACTTCTTCTTTTCCGGGTCTGTCTCCATGCTCCTCTGGTGCTCCACAAAGGCAATGGCCAAGAACTCAATCACCAAAATGGTGGGTAGGGTGCCCCATGGAACCGGGTTGCCCAAGTAGGTCGCTTGCCCTCCTGGAATTGCTGCCCATTCCTGGGCCTTAACCCAGTTGCCCAAACCCAATGCCTCCGGTACAAGGATTCCGGGCTGCAAATTCGAACATCAATTAGTCATACAAAAATAATTTAACTACTCACTCAAAATTGTAAATCATTTAATTATATTCGATATTTTTAATATTTCATTTTAAAACATTTAATAAATTATAAATTATTCAATTATATTCAACAATATCAATATTTTACTTTAAGACATCTATTAAATTGTCCATGGACCTAAATTGATAGCATAAAATTTCGAAGTATGATAAAGCAACTTACAACAGCAAGCATAGCCCATCTGCAGTGGATGAGCTCACTCTCCTTGTATCTCTCTAGATTTTCTGGGACTTCTCCTAGACGAAGTGGGTCGAATCCGAAATCTCTGAAATCCAACATTCATATGGAGCATATATAAGTAAAATTTGAATTATTATTTTCTTTTCTAGTTAATAAAAAAGATTGTATGATACAAATATTTAAAAATATTTTATATATTTGACATTTTATGTAATTCAGAGCATAAAATAAAATAATAAATTGAAATAAATGATGTAAAGAGATAATTATTATGTTTACCCTGGAGCTGAGCCATCGAGGTAGGGTGGGCGGGGCTGACCCGGCATCCAATCGGCGGACATGGTGAACCTAGAGGTGTTTGCATTGGCACCCAAATTGACGGGGGCGGCGAATTTCGACTTGGAGGAGGAGAGGACGGAGGGGCAGACAGCAGCGGCAACACCACAGCTCATCAATGCATTGGCTGCCATTCTCAGATTGTGGGTTCTTGATGGGGAATTGGATATGGGTTTGGAGGAGAACAGCTAGGGATGAACAAAAATATGCTGGAGTAGAGGTACAAGTATATGGGAATGGGGGATATTGGCGAATCCAAATATTGATTGTGATTGGCTAAGGGTAGTGCCGTCCATCTTGTTATTGGGCCAGGTGGGTTTCTTGTTCATCCAATGAGATGTTGATGCGGAGTATTGAGTGGATATTGTGAGGCGTGTTGGATGGTGGAGGTTGAGTTTCAAGGGGGAAAAAATCAGGCAATATCTTGAGTAGATTATGGTCTATTTTTGGAACATACAATATATTCATACTCCTTTTCTTTTATACATTAATATTGGTTTTCTTTACACATATATATTCTGACGTCTGACTATAGTTTGTTAATATTATAATTTTAAACTTCACATATTTATATATGTGAATCAATTGATCACTCAACCGTAAATTAATATTGTGCAAAACTTAATAATATCTTTTTAGAATAAAAATTTTCAATATAGATATGTTACTTTGTTAAAGATAATTAGTGTAGTTTGAATCTAGTCATGTTTTATTAGAGCATTTCTTCAAAGACTTGAAAATTAGACAATGGTTTAGAATTATAATCTTTATTCATATTTGCACGAGATTATGGTTTGTAGATGAGTCTGGTTAATTGAAAGTAATGACATTTACAATATGATTTTGGAGGGAATATTGATGGGTAAAATTTAATTTAATAATTTTTTTGAGAGAAATTATGATCATAGATTTGTATTTAATTTGTAGTAATTGAGATGAAAGTTTAAAAGTGAAGTGGGTGAGGCTAATTGGCTACTAGCATCACCTTCACACTTATATATATATATATATGAGGTTCAAAGTGTGGACTTTGATGAATTTTTTGGTATGTATGCGTATGTAAAATAAAAAAGAAAATTTAAAAGTAGAGTTCGTTTAAATTAATTTGTCTTTTAAAATTTCCTTCAAAATTTTATTTATAATTTTGTCAATAAAAAGAAAATCTATACAACCAACGTGATATTCTTGTAGGAAACAAATTAGATAAGAAAATTTAGCGAGAATTTCTTTACCTTTCATCGATTTAAAAGAAAAGGAAATATTACTCTTTGATTACCAAGTAATAAGCTACATCAAAAAAAAAGGGAAAAAAAGAAATAGCCTAAGGTACATAGATATTTGTTTAAATAGTCAATTTTGCGCTCACACAATTCGGGCTAGGTCAGTACCCAACTCTTGTTGTGGGTAGAGATACAAATGAATCGAACCAACTCGTAAGCTTTATAAATTGGCCCAAAAAGTATTCAAGCTCAAATTTGAAGAATTTGAGCTCGAGCCAAACTTAAGCCAAATAATTTTTTTTCACAAGCTCGTGAGTTTATATTTTTTATTTGAAAAAATATTTATATATAATAAAATATATTAATTTTAAAGTTTTTTATTAAATAATTTAACTTTTCGAGCTTGAACTCGAGCCGAACTTGAGCCTATAACTTGATTTTATAAAAAAATATAACAAAATATACTAATTTTAAATTTTTTTATATAAAATAATTTAACATTTTGAGCTCAAGCCTATAATTTAATTACAAGTTTGAGCTTAATGAATCGAGTCGAGTTGAGCCGAGCTCAAGCTCAATTTCTTAGGCTCGTCGAGCTCGAGCCTGAAAAAATAATCAAAGCTCGGCTCGATTTGACTTGTTTGCATCCTTAGTTGTGGGCTGTGTTTATATTTTAATTGTTGTACATTTACGCCAATTTGTGCTTTTACTAATATGGGCTGAATATATTATTTATATTAGTGGCTGATGCACACTCAATGTGTGCAGTTATTAATGAACAAAAATAATAAAATAATATAAATGAGATATAATATAGCTGTAGAAAAATAAAAAGAAAAAAATACAAATAAATGAAAATGTGCATGACATTCATCAATTATTGTGAAATTAAGGGCATGTTTGGATTTATTTTCAAACCCCATTTTCACAAATTCTACTATTCTAAAAATAAAACACATCACTTTTTACACATTTCTATCCAATATCATTTTTATTTTCATTTTCAAAACATATTCTTCAATAACCTATATTTCTTCTTCCAATGAACTATACATTTTCTTTCTCTATTCTATTATTTCTATATCTCTCTCCACCTACAATCTATTAAAGCCAATACAATCATTATATTTCCAAATATTTCATCCAAATACATTTTCATTTCCACATCACATTACATAACTAATTTCTACCAATTTAAAAATGCTAGAAACTGAAACCGAAAATGAAAATAAATCCAAACGGGAGCTAAGTTGTAGTAGCGGGATAAGATTTGAATGGCAGTTATTCTATAGTTACGGAAATAATAATAAGATTGAGAACATTTTATAAAAGTACTTAAAAACACATTAAAAAAGAATAGACATTTTATTAGTAGTATAGATATAGTAATATTATGCACCGCATATTGCTAATATATAGAATGGTGAAATTATTACTTTTCTATTCTTTTTCTCTTTTGAAGTGGATTATGTCGGTTCCCCACCATCATTTATAGAGCTCGAACTTGCAATTGAGCCACTGGTTAATTAATATAATGACTTTGACCTCACACTTATATATAGATATATATATATATATAATTTAAGGTATTAAATCAAACGAACCATGTGTATAAATAAATAAACAAAAAATAATATTATTCTCGTCATGATTAATGTATCATGAATAACTTTGTCCATGTAGTTTTTTTCACTATATCCCACAGGTTAAGCTAAAAATAAAATAAAAATTAATGAAAAAATAACCAGGGGCAATATAAAAATTATCAATAATAATATATAATAAGTGAACAAAAAATTCATTTTGTTACAATAAATTGTGTTTAGATTTAATAGTGCCAAAAATTATGTTTAAGTTACCAGCATATATAATTAGTGACACATGTACAATAACAACCTAATGACAATAAAAATCTTATTACATATCATAGTGACTTTTTTTTTTTGTTATTAGGTCCTTACTATACATGTGTCATTGATTATTGATGGTGAAAACTTAAAACACTAGCTTTGTCACCAATAAACCATATGCTAGCAAAATAAAATTTATTATCACTTAAAAAATATCATTATTGATAAAATAAAAGTTACCATTACTTAATACATATTATCAATATAAATTTTATATTGGCACTTATGTTTATTTTTTATTTTTTTTCATTATATTATATTTTTTAGTTGTAAGATTATTCGAGCAAAAACAAGTAAATTAAGAAAAAGAATTGAAGAGACAAAATCATTAAACTCTTGGAATTAAAAAAATAAAAAAATAAAATAAAATTGATATGCATACCATACTCTTGTATTATTGTGGCATCATCAAGTATAACAAAAATCTAGCAATTAACCAAATGATAATAAAAATCTAGCAGCACCATTTCTATGGGCGTCCACCAATTTGACTTCCATGTAACGTTTTAGATTGTGTGGCACCAGTTTATAGAAAATTTTAAAATATTACAGATATGAAAGAAAAATGTTAGATATTTAAATATGTAGAGAGTTTACAAAATATTATTTAAAAAATATTTATCAAATACGTTCATAATATTGTTAGAGAGTTCTAAATAATATATTTTAATCATTAGATAATTTCAATTTTCATTATTTATTTAAGAGGGTGGTAGAACCTCATTTTATAAACAAATATGCCCCTAGACGGGTTTCAGTAATTATTTTCTTTCCGAGGAAATTTGGTATTAAATTTTTTTATTCCTCTTGTGAACATTGATATAAGTAGAAAAAAATTCTTTTAAAAGGCATTCCAACCCCTATGAATTTAAAAATTAAGCTCACATCCCCTTTCAAATGTTTAGCTTGAAATTTTATATGTAAAAATAAAATGCTTTTGTATATATTATTTCTTCCATACTTTATTTTGGTTAAGCATCAAACACATTCAACTGAAAAATTTGAGAACTTTTTTATGGTTAATCTTAAACTTGAAAAAAGATGGTGGTAGTCCATTCTTGTGCTAGGAGAGGAAATTACCTACTCACTGAGATTAAATAAGAAGAACAAGAAAGTACATTGGAACAGAAGTCAAAAGAAAAGAAGAATAAATTAGAGGAACAAGAGAGTACAATGGAATGAAAGACAAAAGAAAAGAATAAATGCAAGTAAGTCGGGGAGAAAATGTAATAAGAACGAAGACAAACCTCTCACTGTGGTTTGAGGGGAAGATTGCAAAAAAATACTAAAAGAAAGGCACAGAAATACTTTGTATTGCTTGGCTCCCAATTGTGGTTAAAGTAAATTAATGAGTCAACTAGAAAAATTAATCAGGGTTGGCATTCTTAATTAGAGAATTACATAATTCAAGAAATACTTAGTCCAATTAAACAATAATTGCACAACCAAGCCAACTCTTCTTTTTGTATAAATATAAAAATATGCGTCAAAATGAATATACACATTTTATGTTCTGAGCAAAGAAATCTCTTCAACTCTCTCTTGTAAAATCTATGAATCAAGAAGAAGCTCCAAGATGAATATATTCTTCACCAATTTTTATGTCATTTTTGCCTTCACCCTTCTTGAAAAATTGAGTGCATCATATTGTATCTAATTTCTTCATACATCAATAAAACATTTTAAGAATTGCTGTTATAAAATTTTGTATTGGTAAATTATCTATTAATGGCAAAATTTCACTTGACACTTTGCAAACTATAAAATAGTAAATAAACTTTGTACATCAGGTAGAGAAAGCTCATGAGGGCAAAGACTTAGGAGGAATATCAAGATCGTAGTACTTAGGGATCACCTTCTAAGCAACATTTTTTTTTAGTTCACTTCCATTAGTACATCTAATTGTTTCCTCAACACGTTTATTGTCTCTCATTCTATTCGATATTTTTTCTCATTTTCAAAAATAGCAAAATGTGTGTGTTTGAGGTTTGATTTGATTTTCGAGAATAATAGATAAAAAGATTCTTAATTGTATGAAAATATTATTTTATTTGAACACCTAATATTTGTGTAAATTAATCATCATTCTTAAAAACTTGAAAATTACTTGTACTTCCTTGAGAATTAATTTAGAATGATAGTTATAAATTACTCGCATATAAATTTATAAAATCGTAAAGTATACAAGTACAAGAAGCTTTTAGAGAGCAATTTAAAGACAAAATAAAATATATTTAAAATATTCTTAAAGAGCTCAAGCATTTTAGTAACCGTTGTATATTTTCAATTTCCATCATTCATATGAATAAAAAGGAAAAAATTAGTGTCGCTTGAATCTGGTCATGTTTTATTAGAGCATGTCTTCAAAGACATGAAAATTAGACGATAATTTAGAATTATAATCTCTATTAATATTTGCACGAGATTATGGTTTGTGGATGAGTCTGGTTAATTGAAAGTAATGACATTTTCAATATGATTTTGGAGGGAATATTAATAAGTAAAATTTAATTTAATAATTTTTTTGAGAAAAATTACGATAATAGATTTGTATTAAATATGCAATAATTGAGATGAAAGCTTATAAGTGAAGTGGGTGAAGGCCAATTGGCTTGTGGCATCACTATCGCACTTGTATGAGTGAGATTCAAAGTACGAACTATGATGAATTTTTGGTATGCGTGTATATGTAAAATAAAAAAGAAAATTTAAAAGTGCAGTACCTTTAAATTAATTTGTCTTTTAAAAATTTCTTAAAAGTTTCATTTATAATTTTGTCAATGAAAAGAAAATCTATATGACTATCGTGATATTCTTGTAGAATACTGATGCGGCTGAAAGTCGCTTATAGTGAAAGGGTAGTGTTTGGGATGGATTCGACCAGGTAGGTCGAGTATTTCATGTTGTATATCTCTCGTGGTCTGAGATCTACAACCACGACACACATTAAACTAGCCGAGGTGCCCCCAACTAAAGCACTCCAACACTCAAGTTAGTTCTAGTCGAGATATAGAGATCGAACAGAATACTGAAAGTGTATAAAGCTTATAGCGTATTTGGCATTACCTTGAGCGTGGTTAAGTCTGAAATATTTATAGTCTTCTCCAAGCATGATTTGACCATGGTGCCCTTATCAGGTGTACTGGCCTTTGTCTTTGCCAGGGGGTTGATAATCATTCCATGTCTAAATCCCGATACTGTTCCAGATGGCTGGATCTCCTATTTTCCCAGATGAACAGTACCTTTGGAGGTGCCTCTCTGCTAAAGATGGTGGCAGGGTTAGCAGAGTTGGTGGCAGAGACTGTACCAATTATTACGCGTCACTAATGCGGAGGTATATTGCCTGTCAGACTAATAAATGCGGCAGAGATCCAAGTCAATGCCGGAGTAGGTCTTGAGGTCGATACATGTCAACCAGACCTAACTGTTAGAATATCTGGAGTGGTCCTAAGGTCGATACGGGTCGACTGCGGACCGTGCCAAGTGAGGTCGATATTGGTCAATCAAACAAACTTGATGTTGGGTTTTCTGGACTATCTCACTTGATGTTAGACCTATTAGGCCTATTGAGTTATCCCATATCATGAGTCCCCCCAACTCACGGTCCTGATCGAGCTTGTCGATGAGAAGAAGCAGGGAGTTTACATTCAGTTATGGCTGTTACCATGCTCGACTGGGGTTTTTGAATCCTCGATCCTGATTTTTAAACTGTCGACCAGGGTTTAAGGCAGTTTCTTTGCATTTAATGTAGCTATTAGTGCGCAGAATACGAAGCATACTGGGGGCAAGCTATCATCATAACAATTACTTGAATTCCCGTGCACGAATGCCTATAAATAGTAGGATAACCGACTATATTTATACTTTTGCTGTCTAAACTTCTGGTCGAATTGTTATCTTTGAAGCCCTTCAAGCTCTCGTGCGCTTTGCCTTTTTGAGATTTCCATTGTAAGTGCCTTTGCTATTCTTGTTCTTTTCTACCTTTCATTTATAGAAGCATGTTTTCTAGTCCAGATTCTGATTACACTAGGTCAGAGAGTATGGCTCATGAGTGGAAAACTGGGGCAGAAAGTATATCTAAGTCATCTCGTGGGAGTGAATCGAGTTCATCCATGAGTGAAAGCTCTAGCTCGAGCAGTTTCAGTAGCTCAAGCAATGTTAGGGTTGTTTCAGAGAGGGAAACTTGCCCTAGTGATGTGCCTATAACCTGGGGCTGATTATTTACCCCTGACCATTACATCAAAATAGCCTCTAAAATAACTGCTGCAGACTTAGTCCATATTAGGGCAGCGTACCACATTCCTGATAAGTATGAACTGGTAGCGCTAAGGACCTGGGGTAGGATGTATCGACCTCCCCGAGGGTTTATAACTGTGTTCAAGGAGGGGTTAAAATGCGGTCTTAAGTTTCCACTTGCCCAACCCATAGTCGACCTCCTACTAGGTCTAGAAGTCTGTATTACCCAATTACTCACAAACTATTTTGCCATACTGTACAGTTTCTCCGTGCTAATGCACCTATACTACCAACCTATGACCTTCGCCAATTTCTCAAATTTATTCCACTTACCTATGTCCCAAAAGTCGGGCAGCATCAAAGAGTCTGATTTCTATTACCTGACTGCTCGACCCCTGTGGAAAAGTTTGGTATCCCTTGCGTCTTCTTTTGGGCAAGAGTGGAAAAAATACTTTTTTTATGTTTAGAGGTCAGGGGTTCTTGCCATTCCAAAGGGCTGGTGGAGAGGGCCTATGGAGATGCCCGAAAACCAAACACCTAGCTGGCCCAACACCTTCATTCGAAATTTGATCAGATTTGGGTAAATGGAGACCTCAGTTCTGACCGAAGAGAGGTATTTGGTTCTGGTTGGCCTATCACCTGCCCAACTCGACCTGCCTATAGGCGATTGACTAGGTAGAAATTTTTCATCAACTGTTTTGATTGAACACTAATCTTTCTGCTCAATTATGATGTTTGTTTAATTTGTTTGCCCATAAAAATCATGATAAAATAATGGTCAGCAGCCACAACGAATCTCAAGTCCGGGCGTTGAGGGCTAAGGCACGCTACCGAGCTACTGTCGCTCGATGAGAAGATACTGCTGAGCAGGTAGGTTCAATGAGGTCAACGTCTGTACCGCACGCACCACAAATCGAGCAGGCTCCTGAAACCCAATCTGCTCTCTAGGAGAAGCCCGAACACAGTAGCCCCACAAGTCAAGGTAAGAGGCAAATGGTCGAACTAGGAGGTTCAGCACCAAAAAAGGCAGCTGGGGGCAAGGGAAAGCAAAAGGTTGTGACAGGTTATGACCTGTTTGGCAAATTGGGTGATGGTCCACTGTTCCATCTACCTTGACTGTTCCCTCCCCGATTTGCCACTGATAGAAACAAGGAGATGACCGACTCAACCTCTATCATCAAAAAAAGGCTGACGGGTGCCAAGGCTCTGAAGTAGATGACCTCAGGGCTTTTTGTGAATGACCAATGGAAGCTGATGAACCTCAGTCAGCTAGGGACAATGAGGGCGATTGTCCTACTATTGCAGTGTGGTAAGTATGAGATCGATAGTCTCGACCATAATTTTCCTCTTATGCATATATTGGTTTCAAAATGACACTATTATATTTCAGATAGGACAGCTAGGCTACAACATGTACCGACGATCCGAGATAGCACTGGCTGCCAAGGAGGAGTTGGATGCGGGAGGGGAGATAGAAACGCTGACGGTGTAACTCAAGTCCTCCCAGCTCCAAGTCAAGTAGTTGAACAAGAAGATAGCCAACCTCTAAAAGTAGCTCGACTCAAAGGATCAACAATTGATCTAGGCTGTCGAAGACCAGAGCTGAATGGACAATATTATAAAGAAGGCCCAGCTCAATCTGCAAGTGAGCTTCAGTTCTGGTCAGGCCTAAGGTTATGCAGAGGCGACCAGCCAAGCCAAAGAGGCCTTCATTTGACATCTGCCCGTGGTGCGGCATGAGGCTGTTGAGCAATTTATGGTGAGCACAGCCTTTCAGGATGCTAGCGCGATTACATCGCTTGACAATGCTCGCGAAGTATTTCACAAGGCCATCAAACAGCTCGAGCACTTAGGTTATGCTTTCTGAGCTGAGGATAGGGGCCGAATGAGCCTCATGCTAAATGAGAGACTGCAGCCTTATCTTGAGCTAGAGGAAGGCGGCGTCGAGCAGGCCCCAGAGGACGGACCTACTACTTCTGCACCTGATGCACCATTGTCTGAGGCGCAAAAGAAGAAGGTCGAGATCGATGCCAGGCTAGAGCAAATATCCGCTGAGTTCGCATTCACAGAAGACCTCATAGCCTAAATAATGGATGAAGAGGTCGACCTAGCGCAGTACGTGCTACGGTCAACTAACTTTATGGGTGACCTCCTGGGACCTTCTGAACATTCGCAGGCAGTCTCTCCACTCGTCTGTGCGGCGCCCAAACTGGACTTAGATTGGGTTGAAGACAGGCAAGAGGAGCCAGGCCAGAACTGAACCAGCCTTTTCTGTCTTTTTTTTTTTATGTGTGTAACCTGCCAAAGAATTATGAATAAAGGCATATTTTCCCTTTCATTTCCATCCTGTTGTGTCATACATAGCCTTTAACTTTTGTTGTGATAATGTGAAAAATATTTGATTACCTGTCGCGTAGTGATTGTGTTACACGACTGTGTCGTTGATTGCTTCATATTCCTGGTCGACTATTTGTTCAACCTTTGGAATTAATTACCCATTAAGGAGTTGCATCCTTTGCCAACTACGGGGTCGACAAAAATGGGATGGTTAACTAGAAAACCTCATTCATCAGCATAGAGGTCGACTATATGGTCGCCTAGAAACTTAGACAGCTAGGAGTCGTTTAAATAGCAACAAGGGGCTACTTAGTCATCGACTACGAGGTCAACTTGAGACCTAGGCATCCAAGAGCCATTTAGGTGGCAACAAGAGGCTGCTTAGTCATCGACTACAGGGTCAACGAGAAATTTGTGGCTAGGAGCCATTTAGGTAGCAGTAAGGGGTTGCTTAGTTGTCGACTACAGGGTCGATTATAATCTTGAACAACTAGGAGCCCTTTAGGTGGCAGCAAGGGGCTGCTTAGTCGTTGATCACGAGGTTGACTAGAATTATTAAAGATAATAATCAAGCCAATAAAATTGTAATTTTATTCAAGCCAAAGGGCTGCAAAGATAAGTACCATACATTTTTAAATATAAAACTTCATAAGATTGATGGCGTTCCACGGATAGGGGAGTTCCTCTCTTTGCATGTTGGCCAACCTATAGGCATTATGCTTTACTACTTTGATAACGGAGTATGGCCCTTCCCACGTTGGTTCGAGCTTGTCCATATTTTTGAAAACCTCCACCTTCTTGAAGACAAGATCTCCAACATTGAAACAACGCTCTTAGATCCTTTTATTATAATTCTGGGTTAGCTTCAATCTGTAGCACTACATAGTATTGCAAGCCTCCTGTCAACACTCATCGATAGTTTTGAGATCTAGCTTCCTCTTCGATGTGTTTCTTAGTAGGTGGAAGTGGATGACCCGAGCATTATGTTGGATAAATTCTGAAGGTATGATTGCTTTCGACCCATAAACTAGGCTGTAAGGGGTATGATTGGTGGTTGTTTGAGGAGTTATTTTGTAAGCCCATAGCATGCCGAGCAGGTCATCTACCTAGTTTGCCCCAGTATCCTGAATTTTAGCCTTCAATTGGTTGAGAACAGTTCGATTGGTCACCTCGGTCTAACCATTCGATTGAGGATTGCCCACTAACATAAAATATTGTGCAATCCCTAAGACCTCGCACCAACCTCTTGTACTCTTACTTTGGAACTGAGTGTTGTTATCTGAAATAAGTACCTTCGGTAGGCGAAAATGGTAAATAATATTTTTTCATATAAAAATTTTTATAGCCGTGTTCGTTATCTTAGGGACAGCCTCAGCTTCAACCCACTTAGTGAAATATTCAAACGCTATAATTATAAACTTTCGCTAACCTATTGATTTTGGCAAAGAGCCCACTATATCAATTCTCCACTAATCAAATAACCAGAAAATCTAAACATTAATCATCGGCACGGCCGGCTGGTATGGTAGGTTGGAATGGACTTAGCATAATGCACATTTGCGTGCAAAATCTACTAAGTCCTTCAACAATTTTGGCCAAAAATACACATATCTGATTATTTTTTAGGCAAAGGACCTCCCTCCAGAATGGTTGCCGCACATGCCTGCATGAACATCCTATAATACTTTCAATGCCTAATCCTACTCCAGGCATCTCAAGGGGGGTCCGATGAAGGATCTTTTGTATAACTGACCATGCTCGTCGAGGGAGAATTTAGAGGCTTGACCTCGAAGGCGCCGAGCCTCCTTCCTATTTTCAGGGACAGTACCTTAGCTGAGATATAGTTTTATGAGGGTCTGCCAAGAAACAATCGTCTCCTCAATAGTTGTTATCAGATTCTCATCAGAGAGTGCAATTAACGGCCTATTCGAGACTAAAAATATGATTTTCTTATCTCTTGTTCCTCTGATGGAGCTGATAAATTTAGAGAGAGCATCTGCCTGTTTATTCTCAAATCGAGGGACCTGATTGAGAGTAAATCTTTTGAATGATTACCGCAACCTCTTTACCTCGGCCAGGTATCGGGTCATCGATTGTTCTTTGGGTTTGAAATTTCCCTCAATCTGCTTCGCTACTAACTGAAAGTCTATAATCACAACCAAGTGTTTGACTCCATGCTCAAGCGCCATTCTCATTTCTGACAGCAGGGCTTCATACTCAACCTCATTGTTTGTGACTGTATAATTCAGTTTGATTGCAAAATCGTACTTCTCAGCATCTGAGGAGCGAAGAGCAACCCGTATTCCATCTCCAGATGTGGTTGATGACCCATTGACATGCAAAGTCCAAACAGGAGGGGCTGGGATACTCTTCTCAGGCAAGTTGACTCGCTCTGTAATGAAGTCGGCCAGTACCTGCGCTTTGATGGCCGTTTGAGGTTGAAAACTAATATCAAACTCCCCAAGCTCGATCGCCCACTTGGTCAATCTGCCTGATGTATCGGGTTTTGCCAACACTTGCTTCAACGGTTGGTTTGTTAGCACTAGGATAGAGTAAAACTGGAAGTACGGTCTCAGCTTTCAAGCAGTGGTCACTAAGGCTAATGCAAATTTCTCAATTTCCAAATAATTATGTTCTGGACCTTAAAGTGATTTACTGCAATAGTAGACTAGTCAATGGTTGCCATCTTGGGTCGATACCAGTACTGAACTAATCAACGCTTTTGAGACTATCAAATATATCTGAAGTACTTCTCCCAGCTCGGGCTTCACCAACATCGGGGGTGAGGCCAAATACTGCCTCAACTCGATTAGCGCATGATCGCACTGTTCCATCTATCAAAAACTCATCTTTTTGGCATTCCTGAGAATTTTGAAAAAGGGGAGGCTTTTGTCAGCCAATCTTGCGATGAACCTTCCCAAAGCCACGATTCTCCCCACCAGTCTCTATATGTCCCAAACCGTTCTCGGAGGGGTGACATCTAAAACTGCTTGAATTTTTTGTGAATTTGCCTCAATGCCTCTTTAGCTGACCATATAGCCCAAAACTTTTCCTCCTCAAACCCCAAATGTGCATTTGTTCAGGTTCAACTTCAATCCAAATGCCCTCAATATCCCAAAAGTATGACTAAGGTCGAGCAAGTAGTCTTGGGCTTTTTCTGTCTTAACTATCATGTTATCGACGTAAACTTTCATCAATTTTCCAATCTCATTTTTGAACATGAAGTTAACTAATCGCTAATAAGTTACCCCAGTATTTTTCAAACCGAACGGCATGATAAGGAAGCAATGTAACCTATTAGGAATAGCAAAAGATGTATTATCCCTATCCTCGAGTACCATGAAGATCTGATGATAGCCTTGAAATGCATCCACCATACTAACAATTCACACCCAGCAGTTGAATCGACTAATAAATCTATCCGAAGCAGGGGGTAAGGATCCTTAGGGCATGCTTTATTCAAATCAGTAAAATCATTACACATCTGTCACTGTCCCTTAGTTTTTGGGACTAGGACAACATTATAAAACCAAGAGGGATACTAAATTTCTACAATATACCATGTATCTAAGAGTTTTCTAAACTCCTCTTCGATGATTTGCATCCTCTCGGCATTGAACGTCCTTGTCTTTTGTCGAACCGGCTTGTATGAGGGATCAGTGTTGAAGAGGTGTGTAATGATATTGGGGTCGATCCCTTGTAGGTCGGATGCCTTCCAAGCAAAGACGTCGACATTTTTCCTCAAGAAATCGACCATGAGACACTCCAAGTGAGGACCTAAGTTTCTTCCAATATGGGTTATCTTTTTGGGGTTATCCTGTTCGAGCTCAATAGTCATAAACTCCCCAACAGGCTCCACTCTAGTGTCTTTCAACTTTCGCTTCTTGCTGACCTAGGTCTCTTCGGGTTCTGCTATAGAGGCATCCCCCGAAGTCTTCAGCTACGATCGAGTTTTCTGCTCAGTTGGCTCGATTGAAATATTGTAATATCTCCATGCCTTCTTCAGGTTGCACAAAAACTCACCCGTACCCACTGGGGTTAGAAACTTTACTTTCAAATGATAAGTGGATATAATGGCACGGAAGTCATTGAGGGCAGGTCGGTCAATGATGACATTATAAGTAAATGGGTCATTGACAATAAGGTAATTTAGCATTAATATTCTTCTCCAAGGAGCCTCTCTAAACGATGTGGACAAGTCGATCAACCCCTCCGGTGTGATCTCTGACCCCCCAAATTCGACTAGCGGCATGCGCATCGGCTTAAACTTCAACTTGCCCAAGTTTATCCTCTTTAGGATAGATAAGAAGATGACATTCGCCGAGCTTCCGTTGTCGATCAGAATCTTGCGCACCTCAAAGTTCACAATTTTCACAGAGATGACCATCGGGCAATCTATCTTGTGATTGACATTCCTACCCTCAAGGTGGGCCAAGTTGGCATCGGTAAATGACATGGGTTTAGCGCTTGTTGTGAGGTGCAAAGTTATCTTAATAGGTAAAGCTTTATTGGACTTGAGACTCCTTTATGTTTGCCTCCGAGAGGACTTAGAGTCCCCCCTAGTGGGACTTCCTGCAATCATGTCAATCACCCATCTGATGGGTGAGAGATCTTTTTGGGTGGGCTTTTTCCCTTTATCTTCTCTCCTAGGGCTAACTGACCTTTCTCTACGGAAAGTTCGATCAATTTTTCCCTCTTCAGTTTGAGTGCCCATGACTATGTATTTTTTGAGGTGGCCCTGCCTGATCAACCTCTCGATCTCATCTTGGAGATTGAAGCACTCATTCATGTCATGCCCCTTCTGTTTATGGAAGTGGCAGTATTTCTTTGATTCTTCATAGCTTTATTCTCCATCAGCTTTTTGGGCTTTTTAAGGAGGTTATCATGCTAGATGGCGTAAAGGACCTCCTTTCTCGGGATGTTCAATAGTGTATAGTTATGGAAATGCTTGATCGGAGATCGACCTTCCTCCTTATTTTTCTAGTTGTCTCTCTCCTTCTTTTTCTTCTCGACTTCGAAGGATCCAAACTTAAACTTGTTCATTTCTTCCTATGTCATATACCTTTCTACCAAGTCGAGCAGCTCCTCCATTGACTCGGGCCATTCTCGCACCAATGCATTAGCACATTCTTTATATTTGAGCCCCAGGAATAACACGTCGATCCAGAACTCAATCCTAGGGTTATTTATTTTTAGGACCTCCGTGTTAAATCTAGTAAAGAAATCACGGAGGGACTCCCCTTCGCCTTGCTTGATGGTGTGGAGGTGGGTATGGGGAAGCTTTGCCTTCCTTCTGCTGGCAAACTGGTACAAGAACTTGTCGCACAGCTAGTCGTAGGAATAAATCGATGATGGTTCAAGCTTCATGAACCAGTCCAGTGCGATGCCTTGGAAGGCGGTCACCAATATCATGGTATGGATGTACTCATTATGTCTATGCAGCTGCATCATGTGCTTGAACTGCATGAGATGCTCATTGGGATCAGTAGAGCCATCTTACCTTGGCAGACTTGTTGGGACTTTGGCATCAACGGCGATGCGCTTGTCAGTGATATCCTGAATGAATAGGGACCCTTTTTCCCAACGAGATCTTTGAGGAGCATCCAAGTTTGGTGCTCTATCTATATTTCTCCTCAAAATCTCGTCGAGGCGCCTGTTCAGCTGTTGGACTTAATAGAATACTTCTTTCCATTTGTCCCAATCCACCTGGGTGGCATTCCAATCAAGACCCAGTCTAATACGCTCGGCCCTATCGTGCTAAGGGGCTCAAATGGGCCGAGGCACAAATTCTATGGACTCTCCTCTTTCCTCGCGATAGTCACGCCTAGAGTGTTTAACCTTATCACGCTGTATGGCTCGATTAGATTTGGCGTGATCTATCGAGTCCGCTATCTCTTCCCGCATTTCCAACCATCTCCTTTTTTCCTGCGGGCGTCTGGGACTAATCTCACGCCTAGCGGGCGGCTTCCTGGACTCTCGACAGCCACAACTATTCTCAAGAGACCTATTTTTTGGCCGAGGTAGCTGCGGAGTCGCACTAGCAGCGGGAGCAGGCACTGTAGTGTGCCTATTCAAAGCGGCAGGTAGATGGGCTGATATTTGAGCTGAAATCTATTCACTTATTAGTTGTATCAACTGGGGCATGGTGAGTATCACCACCTGCTTCTGAGGGGCATTAGTGCCCGGAGCATGTGTACCTTGCTGGGGGTTAGAAAAAGATGGAGAAGTGGACCTCCTGTTTTCCTCCCTTCCGAATGCTGCTCTGCGTGTGTTTACCATTTTTCTCACTGTAATCTCAATAGTTTCCCACGGATGGTACCAAAACTGATACGGCTTAAAATCACTTATAGTGAAAAGGTAGTGTTCGGGACGAATTCGACTAGGGAGGTCGAGTACTCCAAGCTGTATATCTCTCACGGTCTGAGATCTGCAATCACAACACACATTAAACTAGCCGAGGTGGCCCCAGCTAAGGCACTCTGACACTCAAGTTAGTTCTGGTTGAGATATGGAGATCGAACAGAATACTGAAAGTGTATAAGGCTTATAGCGTATTAGGTATAACCTTGAGCGTGGTTGAGTCTGAAGTATTTATAACCTTCTCCATGTGTGATTTGACCATGGCACCCTTATCAAGTGTACTGGCCTTTGTCTTTGCCAAGGGGTTGATGGTCATTTTATGTCCAGATCCCGGTACTGTTCCAGGTAGCTGGATCTCCTATTTTCCCAGATGAACAGTACCTCTGTGGGCGCCTCTCTCCCAAAGGTGGTGGCAGGGTTGGTGACAATGATTGTATCGGTTGTCACGCGTCATTAATGCAGAGACATGCTGCCTGTCAGACTAATAAATGCGACAAAGATCTAAGTTAACGCCGGAGTAGGTCTTAAGATCGATACATGTGGACCAGACCTAACTGTTAGAACATTTAGAGTGGTCCTGAAGTCGATATGAGCTTACCGTAGACCTTGCCAAGTGAAGTCGATATCGGTCGACTAAACAAACTTGATGTTTGGTCTCCTAGGTTATCTCACTTGATGTTGGGCCTATTGGACCTATTAAGTTATCACATATCATATACAAATTAGATAGGAAAATTTAGAGGGAATTTCTTTACTTTGCATCTATTTAAAAGAAAGGAAATATTACTCTTTGATTACCAAGTAATTAGCTACGTAAAAAAAAATGAAGGAATTAGCCTAGGCACATAGATAATTTTTTAAATAGTCAATTTTGCGCTCATAGAATTTGGGCTGGGTCAGTTCCCAACTGTTGTTGTGGGCTGTGTGTTTATATTTTGTTTGGTGTCTGTTTGCACCAATTTGTGCCTGTACTAATCTGGGCCGAATATGTTATTTATATATTGCAATATTATGCACCACATATATTGCTAATACATAGAAGGATGAAATTATTGTTTTTTATTCTTTTTCTCTTTTGAAGAGAATTATTATCCATTCCCCCATTAATGTTTATAGAGCTCACACTTATATGTATGAGGTTTAAAGTATAAATTCAAATAAATAAATAAATAAAATTATTATTCCCATCATGATTAATGTTTCATGAATAACCTTTTCCGTGTAGTTTTTTTTCACTATATCTCATAGGTTAAATTATAAGACAAATTAAAATTAATAATAAAATAGTAAGTAACAATATAAAAATTATCAATAATTATATATAATAAGTGAACAAAAATTCATTTTGTTACGATAAATTTTGTTAAGATTTAATAGTGCCAAAAATTATGTTTAATTTACCAACATATATAATTAGTGACACATGTATAATGATAATCTAATGACAATACAAATCTTGTTACATATCATAGTGACTATTTTTATTATTATTAGGTTTTTACTTTACACGTGTCATCGATTATTGATAGTGATAACTTAAAACACTAGCTTTGTCACCAATAAATCATATGCTAATAATATAAAATTTATTATCACTTAAAAAATATCATCATTAATAAAGTAAAAGTTACTATCACTAAATATTTTAGTAATTATTTTTTTTTCGAGGAAATCTCATCTTAAATTTTTTATTCCTCTTTAGAACATTGATGTAAGCAAAAAAAGGTTCTTTCAAAAGGCACTCCAGCCTCCCAGAAATTAAAAAATGAAGCTCACATCACCCCTTCAACTGCTAATTAGCTTGAATTTTATACGTAAAAATAAAATGCTCTTGTATATATTATTTCTTTCACACTTTATTGTGTTAAACTTCATACGCTTTCAGCTGAAAATTTTGAGAACTTTTCTGTGGTTAATCTTAAATTTGAAAAGGATGGTAGCAGTTCATTCTTGTAAAAGGAAAGGAAATTACCAGCTCACTGAGAATAAATTAGAAGAACAAGAAAGCACATTGAAATGAAATTAGTCAAAAGAAAATAAGAATAAATTAGAAGAACAAGAAAGTACAAGACAAAAGAAAGGACACACACTGAGTAAGTTGGGGAGAAAACTTAATAAAAAACAAAGTCAAATCTTATCACTCTGGGGAAAATTCCAATGGCTTCTGTCTTGCTCGGAGCTCCTCTCATGGTTTCCCAATCCTAAATGCTTTCCCCTTCTCTTTCTTTCTCCAAATCTCAATACCAAATCAGCACCCCTTTTGCGCTCTCGGCTTCCGCCACTTTGCTCTCCACCTCTCTCTCGATCCCAACGCTCCCGCTCAATTACTGCGGCAGAGGGGACAAGAAAACAGCTCGAGGAAAGCATTTCAACCACTCATTTGGGTAGGAGTCTAAGATGAATTAAGTCTGTTAGCGAGTCAGTTCAATTTAATTGAAAAAGTTCAACTCGAATTTGAGATTACTTGAGCTTGAATCTAAACTTATTGAACTTGAATTTAAAACTAAGTCAAATTTGAGCTTTGAAGTAGTAGTTTGAAAGCTCGTAAACCAGTTCATGAACTCTAATATTTTTTAAAATAATATATACACATGTGTTAAATAATATATAAAAATAAAAATTCAAAAAATATGTACCACATATTGAGGTAATTTCCAAACAACATTTCAATTATTCATTTATATATTACTTATCAATAAATAATAATTAATAAGATACTAATTTATTATTTATGAAATACTCAAAAATAATAGCATAATATATTTGAAAAAAATTGTAAATTTTCAATTTCAAATAATTTTATAAAAATATGTATTTATATAATAAAATTTCATTGTATAATATATTATTTATGATTATTGTATGTTTTTCAAATATAATAATGCAAGTATGAAATATAAATTCATCATTATCTTAAAAACTTCATTTTTTATTTTAATCTTTAAATTTCAAAAGTCAAAACAATAATCTTATTTGAAATTTATTAAAATAAAATAAAATTGATTGACTTTTAGAAAAAAACTGATGATGCTGTAAGATTTGCTAATTTATAGTAATTCTCGAGACTTTTACAGGAAATAATAAGGACTAAATTGAGTCTGATGAATTCGAGCTTAGCTTAAGCTCGGTTGTAGCTCGTTATCATATGAGCTTATCGAGCTCGAACTTGAATTTGATATTTCACAATGAGCTCAAGCTTGAACTTAAAATTTTAAGCTTGATGAGTTAGAGCTAGAGTTTAAGCTAGAAATTTTACTAAACTCGATTTGAGCTCAACTCATTTACAGCTTTACCTTTAAAAATGTGAGGCCCAAGGTCAACAAGAAGGGGTGAGGACCTCCAAGGGTTCCGACGCCGCCGTTGCAGCTGAGAAAAGATGAGTACGACGATGGGGAGGTGGTCAAAATTGAAATTGATGAGTCTTTATTTTCGAATGGAGTGAAATATGGATGGCTTTTTTATATGTAATCCCTTGTTTTTCATTTTCTTTTATCATCTATTAATTGATAAATTCTGCACCAATGAGGAGCAGGATATTGTTTGGTTTTGCGAACTTGCAGTTATTAAACTCTATTGTTTCCTCTAAAAAATGAAAAATCTTGTCACTGTGGGTGAAGGGGGAGATTGTGAAAAAATACTAAAAGAAAGGAGTAGAAATACTTTGTACTAGTTTTTAACTCCTGTGTTGCATCGAAAAATAATTTAAAATTTAAAATTTTATTATTTCAATATTAATTATAATTAATATTTATCTTTTTTATAATTAATAATATTAATATTAGAAAAATATTGACTTAGAAAAAATTAATAGAAGTTTTATTGCAAACATTTTAATAGTCGCAATACATAATATGTAATAATATTTCATTTGAATGAGACTTATAATCATCAAATCAAATGTTCTTGGATTTGCTCCATTCCCTACAAATTTTCATATTTTACCCACACAAAAAATATATATTAAAAGTAAACAACATTTATAATAATAAAATAGAATCTTTAATATATATATATATATATATATAATTCAATATATGTTATGTAAATACTAAAAATATAAAACTTGCCTTGTATGTCTTTCATCCATATTACAACTCTCAAAGCTCACACGTTGTTGCATTTCTATTATAAAAAAAAAAATAATTGCTAAGTGTAAAAGCATGGATTACATATAAAAATAGAGGTACCTCAATATCTCTTTCATATTCATTAATCTTTTCTTGAACAATGTGTTTGTAGAATTGCATTAAACATATTGAATATTAAAAATATAGATGATTTAAGTATATATTGATTGCTTCTCTAATAGGAATATATTAAGCTAAGTAAATTAAATATAAAAAGGGATAAAAGTAACTTATCCATATTATTTTACAAATATTAAACAAAAAACTAATTATATTTTATAATCACAATTCATTCTAGAAACCATAATTAGATTTAATTTTAAATGTTGATTAAATTTAACAATTATAGAGAAATACTCCTCTATTTCAAAATAAGTACTGCTTCTTTTGTTGTAGTGTGAAGTTAAAATTTTCCATTATTTGACTAATTTATTATAAAAAAAAATTATAATTTTGATATTACTAGCTTTCAAATCTTAACATTTGTTATTATTTAATTTATTCAATTATATCTTAAGAGATTAAGTAAAGTATTTGCAACTTTCCCATCATATTTTTATTAGTATTCAAATAATTGTTGATATGTTGATATAGAATGCTAAGGATAAAATAGAT
>JACGDI010005242.1:165885-179788 GCA_014898725.1 Jacaranda copaia | reverse complement strand
GCTGGTATGAATGACCTAGTCCTTCACTAATGATTAAGTGAGGCCAGAGATGGCCTGCAAAAAGAATCGATGTCAAACACTTTGAAATCCTTGTGGTGTTACATGAATTATACGACTTGAGTCGAATCCAATAAAATGCATTAGCCTGCTCTCCCGAAAGAAGTGACACAAATTCTAAATTTAACACTTGTTTGTATCATCTAATACCATAAACAATTATCATGAATCTAAGTAGTTATAAAATTATTCCTGGATTGATCTCTCTATTCATTCTCGTCAATTTCATATTTTATCATTTGTTTCTCAAAATAAATTCACAATAAGTTGTTATAATATTCCTTTTGGTATTTTAGGTTAAGAATTAAGGCAAATAAGTTTATTTCATCAACTCAAACCCAAACTTCCTTCAAAGTAGGGATGGCATTGGGTCCAAGTAAGATTTGGACTTGCCTCGGACCCGCCTCAGTTGGGGTGGGTTTTAAAAGTATAAACGGGTCTTAGGGGGGTCTTATAAAAAAGAAACTTATTTTGGTCAAATTGAAATTTGTATTGCATTATTGTCATATTATGGCATTCGATTCCTACTCATTATTCTTCCTACATCATTTTTTGTTACAAAAATAGAGAAACAAAATGGTGTAATTATGATATAAATAAGCTCAAAATCTAATAATTTATATAAAAAGCATCTAATTTGATATATTATATAAGAGTTTATTACTTCCTTCATTCAAAAATCTACGAGAAAGTGTTTTGTGCTCTGCACATGTGTGGCGCTGCGCACTCGAAATTGCTCAGTTTTTGATTTGTTGGGAGTTATGATACACACAATATATGGTTGTGAAGCTCATCCAAAGTCCCATGATGCTGCCAGTCGGGCTCTCCCCGTTGTGACCAATTTTTGAGGCAAAATTTGCATGACTTGGGACTCCACCACCAGCTTTTCGAGACAGGGACTATTATGTATAATACTAAATATATTCGGATTTGGATTATTAGTCGATCAGATTGAGCCATATTTATATTTCCTCTATTTATTTCAAATTACAAATTTTTTTAATTGGATCATATTCGTCAAATCTTTTATCAGTTAAAAATTCTAAAAAATCAAATTGAATTCGGATTAAAATATGATTCATTAACATCCCTATATTCAGAGTGCTCTATTCTTCTGAGCCTAAAATCTTTTACTTCACATTACTGAATTCCAATGTCACAAGTGCATCATCACTTCTTCTTTTTTCATCACAAAAACAATGAAAATATTTTATATCCATCTCTTCTAAATCACCTTCTTCCTTTTCTCAACTTGAAAAAATAGAAGAAATTAAAATTGATTTAAAATTTTTTTAAACCAACTCACCCAAAATTTAAGGCCAAACCAACTCACGTTTATTTGAATTGAATTGGACCTAAATTGTAGTCCAAATTGGCATGAATGCCCCACTGTACAACTGAAAATCAATAAATTTTGTCATATATACATCAAGAAGGGCAAAGAGAAAGAGAATGAGTGGAAATATAACTTGTAGATATTGGAGAAAATCAAAAAAAATTAAAAATTTTAAAAGAATCTAAAAGCTTTTACAAGAATTTGGAAAATCTTCGAATATTCTAAAAATTTGGGACAGAACAAATGTTTCTAGAATGTTTTTTTCACACTCTATAGAATATAGGAAAAATCATAAAAGACATTAGAATATTGTAGATGCATTAAAAATATACTAATTTAAAAATATATAAAGGTATAGAGAGAAGCTTTTAAAAGACCATCGTAGAAAAATAGTTTTAGAAATATAATTAAAATATATTTAAAAAATTCTAGATAACATATCCTAACATTAAATGTTTTTGAATCTCCATTGTTTATTTAGTGTTAATATATAACATTCACACACACACACACACACACACATATATATATATATATAACAAACCATTGTGACCGTGGCAAATAATTTTCACAAGAGTGTGAGCATTCATCAAGTTATCCATCATTTAATAATCAAATGTATATACAAATGTTTACGATACAAATTAGTGTTACTTAAGGGCCAGTTTGGTTTCATTATCAAAGCTCATTTTCATATTTTCTATTATTTTAAAAATAAAATATATTATTTTTTGCACATTTTCCCTCAACATTATTTTATTTTTATTTTTATTTTCAAAACACATTTTTCAATAATATATATCTTCTCTTTTTATTTCATTATTTCTACTTCTCTCCATCTACAACCTATTAAAACTAACATAATAATTATTTTTTCGACAATCTATCCAAATACAAATTTATTTTCAATTCATTTCCACTAACTAACTTTTCAAATTTTAAAAATGATAGAAATAAAAATTGAAAATGAAAATAAAACCAAACAGGTTGGAATTCTAGTTAAGTAGAGCCATTATTTTTTTTCTTTTTCCTATAAATATGCATAAATAAAGATTTGAGAATAGTGAAATCATTATTATAATAAGTTGTGAAAAGATTAATGATGAATTAAATTCCTTATTTTATAGAAAGACATGCATCATAAGATCTTCATTTGGATTCTTAGGTATAGAGAAGTACATAGGAAAAAAAGAATGACGGCAGAGCTGGATCATTATACACATGCAAAAGATGCGGTAATCTTCCTGATGTTAGAACAATTAACGAGCTGCAACTCCATAAGGACAAATATGATTGGGTATACACTAACTTGTATTTTAAGTTTTCTATTTTTTGTTAGTTGTAATACTAGGTTCCTTTTTTATTGGAAAAAATTAATTTTTTGTTAGGTAGTGGCTAGTGCTGTAAAGGCCAATGCGAGAGAGGCAGCAGTGGCCGCTAAGAAGAACATAGCCGACACAATTGAAATTTAACGAAAGTTTACTGAAATCTGTATTTTAACTGCATTTCTCAATTTCACCATAGTGTAACTAATGACCAAATCATCTGATAGTGTACTATGGTCCTTTGGAACCACCATGAAAAAGGGTTGGGGATTGTGGTCCTTTGGAACCATCACAAGCATCACCATCAAAAAGTCAATTTCTGCATTATCGCTTGTGACATTTTATGAAGACTATTTCTGCATTTTTTCATAGGGTTAGCGACTATGGTCCTTCAGAGCCATCAAAAGTATCACCATGAAAAAGTCTATTTTTGCATTTCAGCTTGTGAATTTTATGATTATGAAGAGTGAAGACTACAAATTATCTAGCAGGTCCTATATGAAGGTGAACCCACTACACACTAGATTACATTGAAAACTTGTGGCTCTATTTTTCTATATTTTTTAAAAATATTTTAATTTTTAAATTCAAACCCACCTCCAATCCGCCCTACTAGATATTATATATATTAATTTTATTTATTCTATATATTTTGTGTAGTGTGTATTCATATATATGAAAAAAATGTAAATATTACATATGTTCTATATTAAAAAAATAATATTGTTATAATAAATAACTTATACATTCAATATATATATAAATAATAATAATAATGTTTGCAATTTATTATTTTTCAAAAACTAAAACATGCGTATATAAATATTTAAACAATAATTTTTCATTAATAATATTATTTTCTCATATTATGAAATTATTTTAATGTTATTTTTTTCATAAGAAATATTTTCATTTTTTTAAACATTTTAAATAGGTATAATGGATCCAACCTGCTAGTTAAGGGTTCGAAAAGGGGCAAGACAAAGACAAGTATTAAATTCATAAAAATTTTGACAAAACAAATCCTAAATATTACCAAATCCACCTCAAATTCAACCCATTGCCATCTCTACTTCAAAGTGCACCTCTTTTATATTGTGTACACGAAATGCTAGAAGTATAGATTAAAGACTCCCTTCAAAGTGCACTTTTTTTATATTGTGTACACGAAGAGAGAGAGATCCAAGATTCCTTTATATCAAATATAGGGAACAAATTACATTTAATTATATCAAAATTATAGGTTGTGAGGTTATCAAGTAAACGGCCCTCATGCATACTTCATACTTGTACTATTCATATGCCCATATGGTTGCATAAAACTTCTATGTATGATGAGCAGCTTTGAAAATAATCAGAAGATTTCACAAATAAACTTAGAAAATCACAAAAATATAGCCTGACATACAAGCAAACTATGATCCAGAACTGAAAAACCAAATGGCTGGCTACTCAATAAAATAAATATACTCAGAAATTAAAACAGAATTACCAATGCAAGAATAAGTCCTGCCTGATAAAATTGCTTTTCCTTAACCTAAAGAAGCAAAGAGCAGCGATGTAT
This sequence comes from Jacaranda copaia, assembly GCA_014898725.1. Lineage (NCBI taxonomy): Eukaryota > Viridiplantae > Streptophyta > Magnoliopsida > Lamiales > Bignoniaceae > Jacaranda > Jacaranda copaia. The sequence continues at coordinate 175,506 of JACGDI010005242.1, read as the reverse complement.
TTGTTCCCCCAAAGCCAAAAGAATTCGATAGGGCCGCTTTAATGGTCATCTTCTTTGAAGCATTCAAAGGCACGAAATCACCACTAAATATCGGATCTGGCTTGGTGAGGTTGAGCGTTAACGGTGCAATTCCCTGCAATCAAATGAGCATATAAGCCAATGGAACTGAGAAATTTAACAAGTTACAACTTAGAAATCAGTAATATGCAAATGTTTAGGATGGTGTTGGGTTTTATTCTATACAGAGCCTATAATTCTCCATAAGTTTGCCCCATACGCCGGTGTGTGATCGATAAGCAGATAGCATAAGTTGTACAAAATATAAACACAAATGATATTAAAAGTTGATTCTATATAAAAACACATTTTGCAGTGTCTTATTGCTTAAGTTGCTAGTCTTCACTTCTAATAGAATCACAGAGACAGTTAGCATACACCAAAAATATATTTCTTTAGCTACCTCAAAGAACAAATCCAGTGCCTAACAGGGTGTTTGGTTTCATTTCCAACACCCCTTTCCATTTCCACTTGAAAAGAAAAAATGAAAATTATTACTTTCTCCCTATTTTCACTCAAACTATTCATATTTTATTTTCAATTTTTTTTTAAATCTACTCTATCATCCTATTATCACATCAATCAAATTCAAATTTAATTTGATATAAAGTATCCATTATCATTTTAAAAATAATAAAATATATATATTTTTAAAAAAATAAATCTTCTTAAACATAAAAAAAATATAAATCAACTATCTTTTCAATTCTATACATATTTTAATTACTACTTTTCAACAAATTATCTAAACACATTTTCATTTTCATTTCAAAACTATAACTACCTTTCCAATTTTTGGAAATGACTGAAAACTGGAAATGGCTCTGGAAATAAAACCAAATGGGCCCTAAGAAATTATCTCACAGGAATTATTGTGAAATTAATAGCCAAGAAGCCAAATTTAAGATGTGAAAAACTAAAATTTTCTGCTGATTTCTGTCTGAAGCAGCAAGTTTCAAGCCCAAAAATTTATAACTTGGAAAGAATCTGAGAAATAATTGTGCAACATGGACTTCCTTACATGGTGTATGGCTAATATAGAGAATAATGCTTCAACTGCTCCAGCTGCCCCCAGGAGATGTCCGACAGCACCCTGATGTGGAATCACCAGTATAGATTCAATTTTGTTGCAACACACCCAAAATGCATTTTGACAAAAGTATATCTTTTGTTTGGGAAATAGGACTATGAAGAAATATAAAAGACATAGCAGCACTTATTAAGGATAAAATGGAAGATGTTATTGTAGAAAGCCATGTTACTAGTCTAAACAGAGTTGATAGCATAAAATTTTGTCACAGATTTCCATTTAATCCTGCTTGCAGTGTGGCCAGGACAAGCATTGAGTCATATAAACTGTACAGGAATGATTTTGCATTCACATCTGTTTTTATTACAGACATATATTTGATGTGATTACTAGTTTACCTTTGTGGAGGACAAAGAAAAAGCACCAGATGCTGCATGACTGGAAAATAAAGACTGAATTGCCTTGGCTTCCACTGCATCACCTGCATAAGGAATTTCATCAAGTTAGCCCAAGTTTAGCATACCATCATACCATTAGTTGGTATTCTAAAAGTTCAGAGCAACATCAGAACTAAATCAAAACTACCCAAAGGCGTAGATGTTGCATGTGCATTGATGTAATCCACCTGGTTAGGGTTCAGGCCCGACTGCCAATCACAGAAAACAATTTCTCGTAACTCTTCCTTACTTTTACAATTAAAAAAGCTAAAGTCACAACCAAAATGATCAATTTCGACCCAGTATCAAGGAGATCAACAATAAGTGATGTGACATTCTAATTCTGGTTTGTGTTAATGATAATACCTTAAAGGGGGTGTCAAGAATTTCGCTAGAACACCAACAAACCCTCTTTCCTAGGTGTAAAAGTATCCATATTGCATATTCTGCATAACAATAAAAGATTAGAAAAACTTTGAGTGACTTATTTTCCATGGAGGGAGCATGTGTTAATTACTTGCAGCAACTTGCTCGTGAAACATAATAGAAAGAGCTGCAGATCTGTTAATTTGACTCTCTAAGGGATTCAGAAGAATGAATAAACCTCCATAGATTATCTTTTTGGGATTTTCTGAAAGGCAAAATACTATTTCCTTTGGGATGTGTTAAATTTGTTTGTAAGTCAGATTTATATGGATATCCAACATATCATAATTGCCTTTTGCGCGAGGCTACCCAAATAACAGGTCTCAAATACTGCATGATCAATTCATCTCAAAACAATGCTTCCTAACTATGATAAAAAGACACTGAGAATTGTCCATTTAATGATCAGGATATGGATGTCAAATACCTGCTTCAAAGCACTTGTCATGGCCAAAACGGCTCCTCTTCCATCACCATGTGGTTGAGTAATATGATATGCATCACCTTAAGAAAGCAATAATATCTTATTTTCAATGAAATTCTGAATATAGATTATAACATTAACAAAAATCTGATGGTTGAAGAAATTACCTGACATCCCATAACCACGGACCTCTGCATACACTTTAGCTCCTCGTTTCTTAGCATGCTCCAGTTCCTTAAAGATTAAAATAAAGGGTGTGATGAAAGGTTTCCAATAACAAAATGACTTTTCTGTTGGATCTAGAGTTTAAAAATACAAAGGTTCCATTGTTGTAGATGCTTGTAATAACATAACAAACAGAAATTCCACCGTTATCTTTTCTTGAACAAGAGTTTTGTTTTTCCCATTTTAGGAAAGTATAAAATTAAATTTGGCATACTAGTAACAACACTCACCTCCAAAACCAGGATGCCAGAACCTTCACCTATACTGTGTTGCAGCAATTAGAATGATATGAGTGAAGCAACTAAAGCTCATACAGCTATACAATTATACAAAATAGCAGCCAGTACTTACACAAATCCATCGCGAGCACAATCAAAAGGCCTTGAGGCTTCTTCAGGAGCAGCATTGTACTTGGTCGTCAATGCCCTTGACCTGAATTCAAAACAGCATTCACTTGTTTTATTAGTATGTTTGATCTTTCAGTTTGAATAGGACTATCCTCCTACATTTATTTGAGCACTCAAAAGCAATTCTTGAAGTTCATTAGCACCTGCATGTGCTGATCATTGAAATTTAATTCCATAAGCTCAGAAGTTTTAAACATCCAAAACAGGGGAAAAGAACAACAAAGAAAAGTTGAATGATTACTGGATTATTTGGAAAGTCAGTTACACAGCTTTCATGAAACAGGCCTATTAGTCTTAACTTTCAAAAAAGCCACCTATTGACTCTTGTAAACAAGAAATGCATACTATTTACATAGAACATCAGCTTTCCATGTTCTTCTTTCTTAGGGGAAGTGGTTACCTAGCCTTCTGACCAGAAACCAACACGATACAAGACATTTGTAAAGACAAATGACAAAATAGATTATTAACCATTACCTACAGAATCCTGCTATGGACAAAGCATCAATGCTAGCCTCAGTCCCCCCGGCAACCATAACATCAGCATCTCCAAATTGAATCATCCTGGCAGCATCCCCAATAGAATGTGCCCCAGTAGCACAAGCTGTCACTGCAGCATGGTTTGGGCCCTAGATTCAAAATCAAAACTACGATATACAACCATATCTTGTATATCAAAAAATAATTCTTCAAACCACAGAGTGATTGTATAAAGATTTGAAGCCAAAAAATGAACAAAACAAGTTGTCATTAATCACTCAATGTTTCAAGTTTTTTTTTAATTAATTTAGACTTGCTGTTCCGCAAGGTTCAACCTCAAATATAAATATATATATATATATATTATAGGTTTTTGACAACATAGTTACTTCACTTCAAAACAAAGTTAGGCCAAATTATTTGACAATAGATAAGCAGCAGAGAGGTAAAGTGTGTCCCAGTAAAACTAACATCATTATCTTTGCGGCCACGTGAATAAACTATGTGAATAAACCCCCATGTAATGTAGCCCACAAAATCATGAGTCCTCTTAAACTTTCACATGTTTCAAAAAAACAGATATGTATTTTAACTACATACCTGGAATCCATATTTCATGCTCACATGACCAGAGGCCATGTTTATTAGTATTCTTGGGATGAAAAATGGACTGAGCCGGCGTAGTTTCTGCACTCAAAAACAGAAATTAAAAGAAATTCACTAACAGATCTAATATCAAATACAATGTCATATTGAATAATTGAAATTGAATGACATAGGGGAGCAAGATCCCCTTGGTTCCATCCTCTTGTTTCACAGGGGATATTTGTCAGCTCTACATTTCACAAAAACTTTCTAACTTCAGAAACTTTTAGCACAAATCAGCAAAGAAATAGCATATATCTAATCTACTGTATAATTAATGAGGCAACAAAAAATAAACAACCAACCAACCTTCTCATAAATCATTTTTGAAGCGTCTAATATATCACTGATGCTACCAGTTCCAGCACCTATGGAAACTCCCTGATGATCCTAAAGTCAGAAACTAGAAGCCACCAGAAAAACCCTAAAACACATAACCCTTTCATAACATAAAATGAACTACCGTTCTTTCCTTCTCATCCTGTTTGGTGGGCATATAATTTGCATCTCTTAAAGCCTCATCAGCGGCACACAATGCATAACCTATAAACCTGGCAATCGACCTATGATCCTGGGAAGAATAAAAAGTAGAATCTCAATATTTAAGATTATTTGGGGATCGCTGAAAAACTGAATTTAGAATGTAATACAAAACAAATTCAACACTTAGACCTCCCAAACTTCCAATGAAGGGACGCGCCCAACTACATATGTAGATGTCAGCCAATCACAAATTCAAGAACATACATTCTTCTTCTGTATTTTTTTATCTTTCTCATATTTTGGATCCATTAAAAAATTTAACTAATTTTACATCAGACAAAAGTTCTATAACTGAAGCTATTGATGTGCTAGATTCCAATGAAAGACCTTATTTAGTTGTATATTTTTAGTACATAAATTATCTTAAATTGTTAAGGCTAGAACTGGTTAGAATGGTTGCAAGTTTGCAGTTTGCTTGTGTATCATCGCCAACTATATATTAGAAAAAAGAATAAATCATGTTGATTGGTCCTATTGTCTCCTTTAATAAATTTTAGTTGCGAATAATGAAAAACTGGTTTCATTTTTTTATTTAGCCGTTTTTATAACAGAGTTCTTTTGACTGTTTCCAGGTTTATTTTCCTAACCAAGGAATTTTTTATTCTTTTCCTATATAAACCTAGGATTCAACATCAAGAAGATTGCCAGAATATAATATCAACCATTTTGCTGCTGGCTAGACAAAGAAACAAAAAATTCAGTAGTTTGAAGCAACCTTTTTCTCTTCCACTATTAATATACAGCTCAGAATCAATTTTTCACTTGATTTGTCTTTCTCACCCTACACATTTTTTGTTTCGAACTGCCAACTGAAACTTAAGTTTGAATACTTCTACTGGAGATTCTGATCAATTTAAAAAATAACACAATCAAAAAACAATTACCTTTGAGTTAAGCCACAAATCCTCATTAAATTCATCCGTATTGGATCCGCAGGGTACAATTCCAGCGACTTTGGATGTCAATTGGTCAAAGGTATGCAGCTGTGTCTCTCTGTCAAATCCATCCATCTTCAGATCTTCGATAGTTACTGCCCTAATGCCACACTCCCCTTCTATTAAACGCTTCCAGGTAACATCCACACCACAACCCAAAGGAGTAACCATCCCTAAACCTGTGACAGAATAACCACAAAAAACAAAATATAGCCTACTCTTATGTTATTGTGGCATCAGCAAGTACAACAAGAAGCTAACAATTAACAAATTGATAATTAGAACAAGGATAGTACTATTATGTATTTGCATATAGTATATATACAAAGACAAACAGAAGCAAACTTAGACACAGTTGTAAATTCAAGCACACATTTAGGTGTGAGTGCAACCATTCATACTATGACTGCACGGGCACTTGAGCAAATCAATACATCAATAATTAGGAACTGAGGAGGCACGTATTGCTCCAAGTTTCGTATTATAATAAACTTTTAGACAATTTGACTTCATTATCATTAAATAAATCTTTTGGAGCATAAAATTCAGTCTGCGTTCTCGACTATATCCTCATTTCAGAAAACAAGTTATGTAGCCATTGTTGTTGATACCTAGTAGCTCCACACATTTTCATTTACCAAATGTCAAAAGGAAGACTATTTATAGGCATACTATCCCCAAACATTCAGAATCCAGAATTACTACCTCTAAGTCCAAGTAAAAGTTTCTCAAATTAGTTGGCATTGCCAATTAGTACCCAAGCTAGGCTACTTATCTCACAGTTACAGTGAGATCCTTCAGTTGGTTTTTTTCCAGTGGAATCTGTTTCTATTAACTTCTCTAGCACATTGATGTGTATATATATATTTTGCTAATGGTAATTTATATCAAGTCTCATTCGTTTTTATTGTTTACTCTTCTTATTACAATGACCCCTCATTAAACTAACTAGTAATGCCAAATGAAACTCCTGGTCCTTGTTAATGATAGTCGACCCAGCCCATTCATCACCACAATCTGGAGATGTTTTTGTCCTGAATTCTCAGAGAAGATATTAATTTTGTATTTACATGAAGTTCTAGGAAAAAAATAGAGCATGTATCATTTTACATGCTTCATAATTGGAGTGTAGGGTTCATCGTCTCTCATTCCCATTATAAAGAGATAGGAAAAAAAATTATTCTCAGATTTACTAAATCCAGTTCAACCAAAAAAATATATAGCACAGAACAAATTGAACATAGGCAAGACTTGATATAATTCTGCAGCAGAATCATCAAACAAACCTTAAGACATCATAATGTTGAGAAACATGATGCTAATATTCATCAATTAATTGGGAGTTTGACCCTTAATTTGTTACCAATACTGGCAAGGTATAAACTTATTCACATTTTCAAATCCTCCGGCCAAACTTTCACAGCTAACATGCAGCATATCAGTGGAATGCAGTTGGCATTCTTGCAAGGATTTTGACAATCCAAGAATTTATAAAAAACATTAAGGGAAATAAATGAATGCAAAGCGTGATTCCATGCAGATCCAATCAGGATTTGTTTAAAAACTTCCTCTGAATAATATTTTCTCCAGTTCTTAGTTAAGACTTAGAACCATGACCACCTTTGATATCTAATAATGATTAGCGTCTGTGCCTGGAAAACTAGTAAACATAACGTACCTGTGACAACAACTCTACGGGGAGGTAAAACAGGTGGTGGGTCAAAGGGACCAGAAGAGAAGAAGCGGCTGAACTTGATGATTGAGGTCACAAGTTGATTACCATTCTGTCTTGCCATTGCAATTTCCTTCGGAAACCCAGAAGGCGATGACAATTAGTAGCAATTCTTGTAGTATCAATAAACATTACATATACATATGTGTGTGTGTGTGTGTGTGTAAATCTATCTGCCCCAGCAAGCACAATTATGAATGATTTGATTAAATAGATTCCCTCTCTTAACTACCACCTAAAAACTTGGAGCACGTAGAAAACTCAGGTTTTCCACGAGTTCCATGCTATTCCATAACTGCTTTAATGAAATGAAAGCATCACCAAATGACAAAACACATTCCAAAATGAATTTATAAAATGTCAACTGCTAACGAGTTTTAGCAACCTTTTTGCACCAAATTAATCAGTGAGCTTGGAAAATAAAGTACAACCCACGAATGTAATTCACAAATGGCAGCATTTATAGATGCCGAGTCATTCCCCCTGTTCCCCACCACTAAATATTCAAGAATACACCAGAATTTCTCTTTCAAAATTTCTACATGGTGTGGTTTATGTAATCAAAAGAACAAACAAATACTGTGGGTTTTCTTTCTCCTTGAGGAATTCTGTCGAACAAGTAATCCACCAATTCAAATGCAGCAATTGTAAGAACAGAAAAGAAAAACGCTCGCTCTATACAGCATTTTCATACTCGAAAATAAATGTAAGGAACTAAAAATCCAGTAGATTAAGGAATTAAGAAATTACCTCTTTTTCTGAAATCAAATGGAGGAGAAATCAGTGAACTTTCTCCAGAGAAAATTATTACTAGTTTTCCAAGTTTAAAGTCGGCGCCTCTAAATGTTGCACAAAATTTTGCAGAATTTGCAGATTGATCCTTTCAAAGTTTGGATTTTGATAATGGCCCCCCAAATATTAAATTTTTGGCAGCCGACTCCCCCTCTGTTCCAGATTGTTGCCCTATTGATATTAAACCGTGATCACAAAATTTGTTACTATAAGTTGAGTAGTTGCTTCATTGCACAATCTATTTTCACATGTAAAAAGTAAGAGTCCGTTTGGATATATTTTCAAAGTTATATTATATCTTCTGTTTAATTAAAAAAGTAAAAAGCTAGTTATCAGATTAGGTTTGAAAATAAAATATTATTTGGATATTTTGTCTAAAATAAAATAATTATGTAAGGTTGAAAATAAGATGTATCTGGATATTATTGTCGTTTCATATTAAAAATTTTGCAAAGGAGAGTAGAGAAAAATAGAGTATGTAAATAGAAAAAGTGTAAAAATGGTTGGGAAAATAAGTTGAGAATGAAAATATCTATGAAATGAAGGAAAAGTCGATAGCATTCTATTTTCATTTTTTAAAAAAAATAAAAAAGGGGAGTGAAAACAAAACCAAACGGTCACTAAGAGTCAACTTTAGATTAGCTAAGTTTGTCCAAAATATAATTAAAGTCTTACGAATACAAATATAATGTAGTTCATGTAGTGTTTGGAAATGTTATATGTTTGATTTTATTGTGTGTTTTGGGAGAATAAATAATGAAAGAATTGTGGGATAATGTGAAATAAAGGTTGAAGAATGTGATTGATGTTTGGTTATAGTTAAAAATGAGTTTTGGAAGTTTTGATATATTTGATTATGTTTTATAAGAGACATTTTATACTGTTGATGTCAAATCAATGCCTTTGTATTGGTATTTGGGGGCGAAATTTGATATTAATAAATTTTTTTAATTGTAAAAATAATAATAAAAAATTATTATGTATATGTGTATATATATGTAATGAATGGATATGATTATGTTGTAAGTTTGTAATGATTGATTAAATGATTATTAAGATTGTATTATAATATTTTATGGATTTGTTTGTATATTGATATTTTTTATTTAATAATATATTATTATTATAATTACTATTATTATTATTATTACGATTACAATTAATTTTATTGCTATTATTATAACTATTATAACTATTATTATTATTATTATTATTATTATTATTATTATTGTGATTACTATTACTACTACTACTATTATTATGATTATTGTTATTATGAATTTATTATTATAATTACTATTACTATTATGATTATTATTATAATTACTAAATTATTATTTTCAAATTTATTATTCAATATGAGAGAGAAGGCGAGAGAAGCGGGGGGATGGGATGGGATGGGATGGGAAGAGAGAGAAAGGTGGGGGAATGGATGGTTGGCAATAGAAAGTGGGGGATAGGATGGGAGAGCCTTAGAGAAAGCAAAAT
>JACGDI010005242.1:138167-162285 GCA_014898725.1 Jacaranda copaia | reverse complement strand
CTTCATCAATAAGGTAATTCCTTTGTTGCCTTAAAATACGATTTACTTCACCATTATTTGAGCTTGAGCTGCCACCAAATTTTGACAAATTAACTTGAACATTGGCCATATTTATGTCATCTTCATCACCTAGACAGATAACTACATAATATGAGCAAAATTACAAGAAAGTTATATATCAACATAATTTGTGAACAAATATTAGATAATCAAGTGTATTATTAACCTCTAGGTGGATGCAAATTTTCATTACACATCTCATCCTCAAGCATTTCTTCCAACTCATCACAATCAAGCTCTCCACTTGACTCCTCCTCAATTACCCAAAAGTCGGCTTTATCAATGTATTCATAATCAATAGGATCATATGATCTTTTTCTTTGTTTACCACTAAAAATATCATATAACATTTGAAATATAATTTTTAGTTAGGAATATGAAGTGCTAAATAATTGAAAATATAAACAATTACTAAAAATATAAAAATTAAATAGAGACAAATAAAAGTAAATTATTAATTCTGACCAATGTTGCAAGCGCAAGTTATAATGAACAAAGACAAGATCATTTAATCTTTGATGCTCCAACCTGTTCCTCTTCTTAGTATGGATGCGTTCAAATACACTTCAATTGCGCTCCCATCTAGAAGAAGATGAGGTTGGACTCAATATTTTAATAGCAATTTTCTGCAAATTTGGTGCGTCACTACCAAATATCCTCCACCATTCATCTTAAAAAACAATTATACACCATGCACACAAATAAGATGAAAATCACATCAAGTATTAAAAAAAATATCAATGACCAAATAAGAAATATAAAATACGTACCAGGTCGAGTAGTTTTTGCATTATTTATTGCTAATTTTCTTTCAAAACTATTTCTACGCTCTCAAAACATACTAATTTCATCCAACACATTATCTACTCTAGGACAAAGTTTTTCAATGACATCAAGTAAACCATTCATAGCCTCGGCACTGTGGGAATGGCTCTCTAGATCATACTGAAATGCAAGGTTCAAGAAAAATGCAGCTGCATGGCGACGTTTGCGCAACATATTATCCCATCTATCATTAACAATATTGATATAAGTGTTATATAAATGCTCCTTATTTTTAAATAATTCCTTAATGCCCTTTATTGCCCTCCATATCCGCTCATAAGCATGGCCTAGCGAAGGCTTCTCATCAGAATCACATATGCACAATAACCTCATTAATGGACCTATAATCTTCACAATACTTAAGCAATTGTTCCAAAATGTGCTATCTAGAACAATTTGCTTAACCTCTTTGCCCTTTTCAGTTTTCAAAAATTTTTTGGACCCTGCACTTACAACTATAGCTTCCAAATGTTCTTTATAATCATAAAAACTCTTCAATGCTAAAAATGTTGTGCCAAAATGAGTATCCCCAAGACGAATAATTTTAGTCCATCCAACTCGTTTCCTCAACCATGCATGAAGCCACTTATGATTGTACACAAAAACTGTGATCCTTGAAGCAAGAACTACCAAATTTTTCACTAAAGTTAATTCTCCAATATCCTTCATTATCAAATTTATACAATGAGCAGAACACAGAGACCAATAAATTGAAGAATATTTGTTAGAGAGCAATTTTTCAATTTTTTTTTGTAGTTCTTTGCATTGTCAGTGACCATATGAACAACATTATTAACACCCACCATCTCAACTATTTCAGAAAAAAGATTGCACAAAGTTTCTGCATCACTTTCAATATCCAAAACATCCATAGATTTAATAAATGAGATTCCATATGGACAATAAACCAAGAAATTTATCAATGACCTGTGACTTTGATCAGTCCAACCATCACCCATAATTGTGCAACCAGTTTCAACCCATTTAGATTGAAGAGCATCAATAGACAACTGACATTGAGTTTTTGCTTCTTTAAGTAAAGGAATTCTTAAAGCATGATAAGAAGGACCAGTGTATCCATGCCCCATTGTTGCTATCCTATTTTTCATTGGTTGAAAATATGGTTAATTCACAACATTGATCGAGATACAACAATCATAAATCCACAAAATAATAGCCATATTAGTATCATGCCATCTTTTTTTACTTCGCAATTTTGCTTGTATATTAGGTTGAGATAAATTCATACCACCACCAACTTTCATGTAACTTTCAATGTGAGATGTTTTCTTTCTTTTACTACCACTTGCATTTTGTTTACTAGTTGGATTTGGAATTTTTTTCAACATCATTTCTTTCAAAATCACATGCAATATCATCGTACAAATCCAACTTAGATGCATGTTTCTCCTTTTTATTTTGTGAAACTTTAATTAGTGCTCCTTTAATTTCAAAACGAACATCTGCAAGAACTTTAAGACAAGCCTTTACATTACCAGTAATCCGGCAAGATGTTGCTTCATTCGATTGATTCCTCCACCACTGATTGCTTAATTGCAATATAAACATTTGAGATTTCGAGTCTTGCCACTTGAAGGTACCTCATAGCAATGCTTCCATGCTATGTCATTCCTTTGATGAGGATTTTACCCACAACTTCTAGATTGTTCTACTGATTGTGATTGGTCTAATAGCGTAGGTGGTGTAGAGGAAGTGGCATTTTTCATGTCCTACAATTTCAAGAAAAGAAACTTCTAGTACAACAATAAAATAGATCAACTACAACATGTTAAAATACAATTGAGATAATTAAAATAAAAATAGTAATTGCTCATCATCCAATAAAGTATTTTTCAAGAGTTTAATTATTCATTTCAATAATTTATGAATTAATCAAATGTAGATACTAAAATTTTTAATTTTCATATTCTAGATTCCATTTGAATATTATTTTAGTAATTATAATAAAATTGAAAACCCATCAATTGTTAAAGAAAATTAAAACTATTATGCAAAATCAAATACCATAAACTTTGCCTCATTTGTAATTTTAATAATTCACTTCATGATCGAATCAATATAAATACTAATATTTTTAATTTTCATATTCTAATAAAATTAAAATACTAATAAACCTGATTCTAATAATTATAATAAAATTGATTCAATAACATTTTAAATATTTTTAATTTTATTATAATAAAATTATTAGAATCAATTGTTAAAATCAATTTATTAGAATAAGTTTTATTATAATAAAATTTTCTTATTCTACTAATTTTTTTTGCCTAGTAATTATAATAATCAATTATTAAATCAAAAAAAATCTGAAGAAAAATAAAAAAAAAAAGAAAAGAAAAAAAACCCTAATAGCAAGAAAATTTTCTTTTTTGAAAGAGAGGCAAAATCATGAATCTAAACTACCTAGTACCTAAACATACTAGTGGAATACCAATGCAAAGCAATAAGCACATTAAAAACAGTGTGAAAATTAAAAAAAAAAAAGGATATTTTTGAATGGAAGTGGGCTTACCATTTAATGTTCAAATAATGAAGTTGAAGATGATGAACTATGGACTATGAGAAGGAAATTTTGTAATATGCTCTCTATTTTTTTTAAAATTCGTAGTAGCGGCAGTAACAGCAGCAGGGGAGTAGAGATGGAGGAAGAAAGGAAAGGAAAGGAAAGGAAAGAGTCCGGGGGAATCTTTGCCTTGTGAGTTTGTGTATTGTATTGTTTTAAGCTTTAACTTTTAAAAATTAATAGTCAAAATCATTGGTCTAACAATTCAAAATAAGTGGCTTCAATTTGTGTAATTTTAAAAGCCAAAAAAACCCAAAAAATAAAAAAAAGGTGTGAACCGATCAAGAACTGGTTGAACCGGTGTCGATTCAACCGGTTCTTGATCGATTTTGACCGGTTCCCAACCGGTCAATTCCTAATCGATTTTTGGCATGATTCGGACCGGACCAGCCATCGATCACCGATCAAATCAGCCTGTCCGATATAGTTTTTAAAACCATGCGTACCATGGTATTTCTCTATCTCTGATGACAGCCAACTGTTTGTATGAACATTGCAACCTCCTCAGTTACTGATACCCAACACTGTTGTGTTTGAGGTAAAAGCCCACAACTGGTTAATTTATAGACTAATCTCATAAAGGTTGGCTTTGTCATGTGCAGGTTATCGTAGAATCGGTCAGGATGGCCATCCATAATCTCACCAACCCAATCCATTCCACGAAATGCATATGTGTTACATGGCATTTTGTCAATATACAGATTAGGCAACAAGATATCTGTGATGAATAAAACATCGTTAGCACTGTCAGATACATCATTGCTAGGTGTGCCTGGTGATCCGTCGTTGAACTCCAACTTAGCGTCATGTGGTGGCATCAAGCTCATCCACTAGCCATCTATTTAAAAAATCAGTCATTACATGCAACGTAAAATATTATGGCATATCACTATATAAAATAAGCATATAACATAAAAAATCCTTACAATAAAGGATTATGAGTTCCTAAGTCAATGACAAATAAGTTCAAACATACAAATGTATAACATAAAGTGAACAGACAATTCACAGATCCCACAAAAAAGCAATAGAAGTATTAAACGAGGCAGCATCAAATGTTGACAAAGGAAGTGGAGGAAGAGCTAATTGCCTAGGGATTCGGTCTAGATGCGCCTTTCTCAATCATCGAGTTGGAAAACAAATTCTCATCATGGCACTTTGAGGAGCTTTAATAGCCCTTCCAAACAAGTGGTCTAGTAGGCCTTCAATGAGCTTCAATACATCAACACACTTGGCAATTGAGTTATGGGCTTTAGGCCCAATCCTCTCGGACTTGGCATTCATTATGCCATCCCATTTCTGTAAGAGCTCATCTAATCAATCCTGTCTATCTCGGGCATAGAACTTCACTTCTTTACCCCTTCTCTGTCATGATGAACCTTCCATTGGGTACTAACAATGTCATTAAAATCATCACGTGGCGAAACTGAGCATTTTGACCCACCGATATTGCCTCGACTGACATTATTGCTCCCACTTAGCTTATTGTCAGTAGCTAGATAGGGCTAAGCAGAGGAACTGGCATTGGAACCCGATGCAACATTCTTCAAGAACATCTCGGTATAATAATCATAATAGGGTAACCTATGGTCCATCAACGAAGCATGGTCCAAGTGCTCCTAAATGATGAAATAGAGCGACATTAAATGGGTTACTAATAAAATTATTCAAGGATAAGATGATAAATGTACCGAGACTCTGAGATCCAGTGGGTGATGCGATCCTTACTAGCTATGATCGTGTTTCGATCGTAATTTCAATTGTAACTTGTACCATTCATTATTAATGAATGAAACATTCACCATAATGCACATTATCTATTCCATTTTTGCTTCAGCTACTTCATAGTGTATGTATATGTAGGCTGAAGCTCCATATTTATCTTGTGGCAAATTTTATTCCACATGTACAATGAGAATGTGGTGGACAATAGTTGACCAGCTTGGTATTCGTCATAGGCAAATTTAATTAACAATTTTTCATTTGTAAATGCCCATTGCATGTATCCTGATCTACTACTACCTCCTAATTGGGTACCGTATGATCTGTCATCTCCATATTATATTTTATGACCATAAAAATCCATCTAATAAATTAGGTGAAATAATGTAGGAAGTACTAATAAGTTTAGAAGTTGTATTTAGTAAGTAGGGTAGTGTTTGGGATGATCTGACTAGGGAGGTCGAACAATCCAACGATGATATTCTTCTTGGGCTAAGATCTGCAACCAATAGCAAACATTAAACCAACCGAGGTGTCCCCAACTAAGGCACTCCTACATTCAAGTCAATTTTGGTTGAATGAGGTAATCGAGCAGCAAAGTAAGAGCATATAGTGTATATGGTATACCTCGAAGGTAGCTAGCAGTGAGGTATTTATAACCTTCTCCTGATGGGTGATATGTCTAAGATGCCCCCATCAAGTGTAGATGACTCTTGTCCTTACCTAGGGGTTATTGGTCATTTTCAATCCTGATACTATTCTAAATGGCATCATCTCCTGCTTTTTAAGGTGAACAGTACTCTAAGGGTGCGCTTCCCTACCAGAGTTGGTGGCAGAGATTGTATTAGGATGGTACGCACCAGTAATGTGGAGGCACATTGCCTGTTAGAGCATTAAATACGGCAAGGATATGTGTCGGTACTAGAGCGAGCACTTTGGTCGACCATCATCGACCAGACAAGACAGTCGACCAGACGGATGGCTAAAAGAACAAAGTGGTTTAAAGCCTCTCATTGGGTGCGATCGAGAACAATCCGCTTAACCAGGTGGTTATGGTCTAATGACTTGGCCCAGCTTGGTCCAAAAGCGTTATTGAGCTATGAATGTTAAGTAGGTCTAGGAACCCTCTCTAGAGTCGATAGCTTGTTAGGTTGGGAATGTTAAGTAGGTCTAGGAACCCTCTCTAGAGTCGATAGTTTGTTGGGTTGGGCTTGTTGAGCTACCTCATATCAAGTACAAATATTGGAAGTTAATATAAGAAAGATCAAATACTACTATATGAAGCAAGACAAACACATAATAGTTCATTCTAGTAATGGGATCAGTTATAGAGTTACGATGACATCTGTAACAATTTTGATCATTAAAGCCCAATAAAATATTTTTCTTAAAATAATACTCTTATCATTTATGTTTCGTTGTGAAAGATCGAGTTAGTAACGTATATATTCAATACACCATAATTGATTATTTTTAATATATATTATATATATATGTTTTTATATAATTGATTGTACATTATTTGTATGTAAACACTATATATTCTTTTATTATATATATAAATATGTATTAGTATAATTATTTGTAAAGAAATTTGTATATTATATTTCTGTATGTCATATTAATTTTAAGTATATGGTGTCTGTTAAAATTACAATTACTTTAGTCATTATATTTATTCTAATTGTGTTTGTAGACATTGTGTTATTATTTTATGTATTTGTATTGCTTTATTTATTATGGTCTTTATTTTTATTAATGTATATTTTTGGCATTGTATAACCTGTTCTGTTATATCAATAATCGTCACTTTCCACAGTACAATTATACGCACAATTCATTTTAGGTGAAGATCTAAATATTATAAATGTGTTAATACTTATATATTCACATATACATATGTAGAGAGACTTTTTTAGAGTAGCAATTTTTTTTAACATAGTTTGTAGTATCGTTTTTTTGAAAAATCCATATATTTTCACTACATTGTAAATTTTTTGTAGTACAATTTAGTTTCGTTATATAATATTAAATTTCAAATATAGAATTGCAATACTTTATATTACTTATTTTGTAGTGTACGATATTTCGAATGTGCCATGTGTCATAATTAGTAAGTACATAAGTAATTTTGCATCATATATATTTTTTATATTTGTGTATAATATATTTTTTTATGACCCATATATTTTATTTTATATAAATATAAATAGTATATAAGTTGTACATGAATATACATTTATTTAATATAATATATATTTTCACACATACACACATATATATGTACAATTTTTTAATTTTTTTTTTTGGTTTTTAACATAATTATCTACAAAAGTCAATTTGTTACAATTACATATATATATATATATATATATTTCATTGTTACAATTTCATTGGTAGTATATAAATATCTAGATATATATTTGTTAGTAGGATTTGTCAGAAGCTATAGCTTGTGAAATGAGTTTTTTAGGGTAAAACAATTCATCATTTGGGGAATCTGTATATGCATCAATTTAGTTGAAAACAGTGACACCAAAAAATTCTATAATTTATATCATCTAGTTGCAAATTCCGGGTAAAAGTTTAAGTGAAATGTTAATTACCACAGAAAATTCATTACATGCTTATTTGTAATGTAAAATTCACAAATGTAATTAATTACATAAAATGAAGACAAAACTCATTTCCACTTGTCATGCTGAAAACATTATTATATGGGAATCAACATTGTTAAATTGAATCCACACTGTCTATATACAAAAAAAAACCATAAAAATCAGCAAAAATAATTTAAGGGCCACGGTTCACGTCATTGGTCACTCGCCTTAATGCAAACTAAATAAGAGGATACAATAATTCAAATCTTCATTAACATTTGTAGTTGGGCCCCAACAAAATAGTGACTGGAAGAGATTACAAGTTTAAGTTCACCAATGCTTCGAATATTTGGTCAAATTCAGCAAGGCCTCCAGAATGCATATTTGGTAAAAACATATGAAAAAATATGAGATGAACACTTTGGAGACCATGCCAACAACACATATTCACGTGAAAGCTACATCTCTTTTTTGATTTACAAGATGACACTCCCATCCAAAACAAAGTTTGAATTTGATTAAGAAAGGGACTCTAATATTTAGACCCATTGACAGGGGACAAAGAAAGAAAAACCAAATAAAAAAAACACACATAAATTTTTTTTTTTGAAGAAGCTCATAAACTGCCAACTACCATAATATGACAAGGGAAATTAAAACACCTAAAGTGAGGAAACAAAAGGAAGCAGGAGGGAGACATGGCTTGAGGGGAACAATAGATGAAATCCACATAAATTGGCAACAAAGACCTAAGACCCAATTTTCAGCATACTGTCCTAGACAGTAACACTCAACCAGAGTAATTCAGTCATGCTGGGAAAAAATATATAGTTTTTTACTTCAAAACTTGAAAAGTAACTGATAATAATTAATGTTTACTCTACTAACTTATAAAAAAAAAGGCAACTGGGCTGACTCAAGTGAAAGAGAAGCGTATGACTCAAACCGTGGTGAGAGTGCAATCTTGTTGAAAACAAAACCAGAACAAGAAAAAGGGAGACCAGAAACTGGATATGAAGAAAACAGATACAACAGATACCATTATGCCCAGAAAAAAGGGACATAAAGTGTACGCACAATGGTTGTTAACCATGTTGTGCTAACCATTGCAACGTAAAATAGTTGCAAATTTCACAAACAACTTGATTAATATCCAAACAATCCATTCCAAAATACATTAATTATTAGTCACCATGGGGGAATGACTTATCTCTCCATTTTTGGCATGGAGAAACCCCAAGCGTGATGCTATCGAATATAAATGGTCCAAAGAGGTTACTAAAGGGCATGTCATACCAAACAACCACAATAGAACATAATATGAATCCAACCAAACCAACAACGGAACACAAACAGCCAAACATAATCTCCAAATCAATACAACACACAATAAGTCAATGTATGGCACATATTCAACACATATATAAATGAGAAGTTAATAATCTGTTGACTGCAATGAAACATAAGTACAACTTACAGATGAACTGAAACAAGTTTGGGGCTTGGGCTTTCATGTGTGAGGTGTTGACACAAACTTGGAAGTGTTTTGGGACTTACTGAAGTTGTCCCCAAAAGAGGACGAGGAACTTGTCAATGTGCTAATGTTCAATATGGGTAGAAAACAAGTTCATTTGACTTCCTAGTGAGGTAGTGGGGAGGTGAATATCATACTGTAAAGGAAATACTTGCCGTAGTGCTAAGATTCACTTTGAAATAGGGCTGATAGTTCGTGAGAACACCATTTGTGTAAAAGGGCAAATTAGTTTTGCAATGTAGAATGAATAGAATAGTCTACATAATAGTTTCTTCTTGCATCAGGGGAAGGTGGAGTGTGGCTGTGTGAAAAACGGTAGAGGGGAGACTCAATTTGTAGATCTTAGCATAATGACTAATAATGTTCAAGGGGTTAGGTGGAATAGTGTCATGACAAGACTCCTCACACGTACTCATAATATAATAGACTAATAAAGAAACAGAGGAGGTGGAGTAATGTTTGATGAACCACATACTTGAGAAAGCAAAATGCACTGTTAATAATGGAATCCACAAGCAAATTCATATAGGTAGCAGCTTTAGTAAAGCAAATAGTTGCATGCAGGGAAGAGTCCAGATGAGGTGTAGCTAATGTTACCGAAATAAAGACACCCATTTCAACATACTCAGTCTAGGACATACTCAATAACTGCTTTCTTCGGTCACAAACGAAATGAAAAATCAAGCCTAGACACAGACCATTATATCACTTAGTAACAACAAAATCAACTGTGCATATAGAACATAAAGCCTGCAACAACAAAAGCATTTAAACAACCAAAAAAAGTAGGGCAGCTACTAATTGTACCAAACAAAACATTAATCAAAGCCATGCATACTACATTAACCATTTCACAGCACATTTATGCAACCACAATATTGAGAAAAAAACACCAGAGATAGTAAGCAGAAAAGGGGAGCCAAGTAATCAAGGTAACCGTGTGGAAGGGGATATGTAAAAATCACTGCTTCTAACAATATCACGCCAAATGAAAGCATACCATATTGTCACACTATTTGAAATGCTAGGAATAATGCCATTGGATAACCCCATCTAACAAATACACCAATCCTCATGTCTTAAACAGAAATATAGATGCTTCGAAACCCTACCCCGAGCAAAAAGGTAAACAAAATGCAGTCCCAAAAGGTATTAGAGAAATTTTTGTCCCCGAAACCACACCATCTCCATAACATCCCATGCCTCTGAAGACCAGATGTAAAAACAGAAAACATAAACACAATTCATAGGCGCCCATTTCAAATGGGTTAATCGCTAACAGACCGTCCCACTTACCTAATAGGATATCATTTAGGGGAAAAACAAGCGGAAACCAAGATAGAATCCATGGATAAAGACCTATGCGCACGGCCTCACAATATGAGACAAACATAAGCCAAACATATAAAAATAGTTAAAGCTGAAAAAAGCAGTTCAGAGCTTAGTGCGAGGGCTCGATTTCTTTCTGTCCACCCATGGGGAAAAAATTCCAATACCAAGTTTGTTGTGACCCTCACAAAAACACATCAGCGTCGGGTTTTGTCAAACGATTTTCCCAAATTTGTAGGGGATCGTATGAAGGACGCCTTCATTAGGGTTTTTCCCTACAATTTTGGTCACAAATCATCAGGAGATCCCCTTAATTTCACAGCAGGGAACATATTGAGGGGGAGGGGAGAGTTGTGAGAAGAGATAGAAGAGAATGTGAGGTGAGAGAGAAAAGAGAGAAAAGACCCAGACAAAGACAAAATCGGTTGTTTGCCAGAAAAGAGAGTAGGAAAAGGTGAAATGAGGAGGGAATTGAGTAAACAATATGAGCCGGTAAGAGTTTTCTGAACATTTCTCCACTAGGAAGACGGAGGGCCATGAATGGAATAGCCGTTCCGGGAGAACATTCCCAAAGCCTTAGTAATTAATAGGTACCGTCTAATTTTTAAATTTTCATATCCTATTTTTGCTATATATATATATATATATATTACTTTAAATTTAATAATACTAAAAAATTACAATTTGATCTATTATAGGATGTGTCATTTTGTTAGTCTTCAATTTTAAATTTGATATATCTAAAACTTACAATTTTATCATATTTTAGTAAAGAAAAACAAGTGATATGCATGAACCCAAACTAACTATGCTAAAGCTTTGGTATATTCATACCACATTCACATTAGATGTTTAGAGTGAAAAAGAAAAAAATCATTTCATTTTAGTTTAAGTGTGACTTTATGATATAATACCATAATTTGATACAAGTTCAACACAGTACAGTTAGATTTTAGGTCTAATAAATTCAACACGAATAGGAATTTGACAAAAATAAATTGGTTAGAATTGAATTTCATGTTATATGAACGACTAAAATTTTGAATTTTGATTACACAACAACTTAAACCCACCTAAATTGACCTTGTTCAACTTGAACTAATCAAATAAAAATATATATATTTTTTGACAAATAGTGTATTTATAATGTGTTCACTATGGCTGCAATTTACAAACAAACCTTTCATTTCATTTTTCCCATATTAACAAAAGCTAGTTGAGGAAACAAAACGGGAAAAAAAAGTTCAAAATTAATTATTTTAAATAAGTTGGCTGGTTAAGTTTGTCGAATTTGTTTGTGTTCAACTAGCTAATAGTTGACATCCCAGTTGGATACGAGGGTGAATAATAAGAAGAGGAGGGATTAGCTACAAGTTCAATCTCATCTCTAGTCAATTAAGAGCAAGGGAAATAAAGGGACATGCGAAAGAGTTCGCAAAAACTATGATCGATGATAGACATTAAATTTTGTTAAGTCAATTTGAATATGATTTGGGCTAGTGATTGACCTAATGGACATCAGATATTGTTGAGTTGACCTAACTTAACTTGTTGAGAATTAAATTAGGTTAAAATAAAGTTGAGAACTTTCAAATTATTATTGGGTTGGATCAAATTCGAATTGAGAAAATTAATGTTATATTGTTTTAACCTAATACAAATTCACTCAACCTACCTAAATTATCACTCATCGTAAATTATACCTTTTTAAGAATCAACTTTCTATGGGTCTCTTTTTCTCTTTCTTTTTTTCTTGAACATATTATATTAATGCTTACTAAGCAACATTAAGAAAATGGTTTATTTTTTTATTTACAAACATGCACACCAAGGATATCTTAGAGATTCGAATATCAAATTTTATACTTATGTGTAAGCATCACATTGCTAGTCCAACTAACCATTCAATTGAAAATCAAGGTTTATATTGATAATTAATTGACTAACTAATGATGGATGAATAAATATTAATGATTGGCTACTCTTTTACATTCAAATATATGAGATTTTGGATGTTGGTTGAAGTTTAAGAATGAGGATAAAGACTAATAAAGACCTATGACTAACTATTAACGATACACTATTATTTAACTCATGCAATATAAATAAGTTTAAGAATAGTTAAGTATGTAGTGCCACTCCTATTCCGAGTGATTTTTGAATTAGCAATATAAATCTTATACATAAAGTGTGAGGTCGAGAACTTAAAATTAGTAAATTTCAATGTGTGTAAATAAAAGAAAAAAAGCTCTTAAAATTAAATAATCCTAGTTGTGCCAATTTTTTGTCTACGCCACAAGAAATTTGTCATCTAATTATTGTTTTTAATTAGATTATAGCAAGAAATAATTTTTCTATGATTTAGTCCATAATTTTTTTAATGGATTAAATATATTTAGTTACACATGAATTTGGGCGTGCCATCCTTGCGCAAGAGCCATGCTAATCTTCTCTATAGTTCCAATGTTATAGTATGTCCCCTAAGGAACCCAGTTACACCTCCCTATTAAGGTATTTATTTGACAAAATGAATTGAATTACATTGAAATTTCAATAACTCAAGTGCCACACTTCATATTAAGTGAAGGTGGTAATCGTGTCGTGTTGGATTAATTCGTATCGTATTGGATTGATGTGGGAGTATTACAAAATTTTGCTCAACTTGAACTTAACCCAATAAGTCTCAATTCGAATCTACCTAAAAGTTTTTATGTCAACCAAAACTCAACCTATTTCAACATATAATTATTTTTTATTAATAATTTATCTAAAAAACCTACACATTTTATGTTCAACTAAAATCTTAATAAAATTATCATTTTATACCAAAATTTTAAAAAAAGTCAACTTATACAAAAATTTTAGAAGAAGTCAACATTGTACTCTAACGGCCCAACTTTTGTATCATAGAACAATTTGATAATTGAATTTCATTTAATTTTCTCTACAACATTAATAATATACAAATTTTCATGTTAAATAAAAAATTTTGCACAACTTAATTTTAATAACAATGAAATCAAATTCCAACAAAAAAAATATAATTTGTCTCATTTAATGATTAATTATCATCTCAACATCACCAAGTAATCAAGATTTACGTAGTAAATAATAATAATTAATTCTTACAAATCAATCTAGAGTTAATTTGTTCAAAAATAATGAGTTATTACTTAAAAATGCAAAAAACAAAACGTTATTATCGTGTATCCCGAAACCTAACCCAAATCAACACATAATTTTTGTGTTGTTTATTGGGTCAACCCAATATCGACCCTACCTAATAACCCCCAATGCAAACCAAATAATATCGTATCAATTCATATCGTATTATCGCGTTGTGTCGAAAATTGCTACCTCTCATATTAAGCTAATTAATTGATTCTATTCATTTTCATGGACTTTTGATTTTTGTGATTCTTTTGATATTTGATCGCTTAATTTTAAAATTTTAAAATAAATATTAAAATTATATTTTGTATTTCAACCACTAAAAAATAAATTTACATATAAATATATGAAAAATAATTTGAATTATGTACAGTTTAATAAGTTGAGATCAAAATTAGTGTTAAAATTGTATAAAAATTGAAATAAAATTTTACATTAAATTTTTTATTTTATTTTGGTATGCATAATTTTTTTAATTTTTAATTTAAGTTTTCTTTTTTGAAAGAGTACATTATAAATAATGATTTTTTTTATCATTTCACCAAATCAATTTTATTCTATTATCAAATTAAATAAATTAAAATATAAATTACAAGATTTTCCATTCAACGTCGAATATAAGACCTCCCACATAATAAAAAAAACTGATGTCATTTAAACTACAAACTACTAAAATAATTTAATTTAATTTTGATATATACAAAATGTTACATTTTGGTTCAATTCAATGATTATCCAAATACATGCACCCACTATTTATTAGCTAAAATTGAAAAGGCGAATTAAAAGTTTTGAGCTTTTGAGGGGGCAAATTGAAATTTTCCAAAATTACATCCCAAGCGTAATTAATTGCCCACCTTCTTTACCTTCTTCCCCGTCTTTCCTTCGAAATCAAGAATTCCGTACTTTAATCCACTAATTACTACAGACAAACGAATTCAAACCAGTAATTAATAGCAGAAGAAAAAGTGAAAGAATTTCATAGCCATCCCTTTAGAAAGTCTCTCAGATCACACCGTAATCCAACTTCTTTTACACTGGAATGAGCGCCCCACAGCTCTCAGGAGTAAGCAATCATTCACATCATCAGATCTGAATTTGGGTTTTGATTATCAGTTTGTTAAATTAAGAGGGTTGATGTTTCATTTTCTTTTTTCCGAAAAAAAAGGGAACGATGAGCATTTCCACGGGATTTACGAGGCTGTGCAAGGGGTTGGCTGTGGTGTTAATAGGCGGTCACATTGTTGTGCAGATTTTGCCCTCTGCTGTTTCTTATGTTGCTCTAATCCCTGCCAAGTACTCTAATTTCCTATTTCTATTTGATTTTAAATGTTTGTGAATTTTTTCACTGTTTATGTGTAATTTTATGCCTGTTCAGTGACGGGTTGTGGGAATTATTTGAGCTGTCTTGATGCGGGTTGAAAAATGGTTGGTTGGTCTGATTTTCTTGGGTTGCTAATTAGGTTGGAGTAAATTTTCGGTTGATTATGTGAGATGGAGATGGGGGTTATTGGAGTGATATCTGCATCATTGAAATTGGTTAGAGTGATTTAAGACTGGGGAGTGGAAAATGGAAAGGAAAGGGGGGGCGGGAGGGGGTTTGGAATTTGAGGGAAACAGGCTGCTCCGAAGAACTGGAGTGATTATGCCAATCCTAATTGGTTGCATGGACAGGATGATTCTGCTGCATTATGAAGGAGGAATCTTGGGGAGATTTATTGCAACTGAGCTCATCGAGTTGGCCTGTTATAAAAGCCACTTGAGAGAAAGAGAGATTAGTAGAACTTTATGTGTGATACAAAGGTTGACCATTGTTAAAAATTCTTATTTTGAGCTTTGCTGATGGGCTAAGAGTCGAAATATTTTTCTGGCAATTTGGCTTAGTTGAAAACCATTACTGAAGGCATGTGGCAAGCTTTGAATGTGATTGATCACTTCTGCTGCTTTAAGCAATATTGTTTTCCACATACTAATTTAGGTAGATTTGAATGTCAAAATTTTGACAACATTACTATTTGTCTGATTTACCATAGGACCATTCCTTTTGCTTGGAATCTCATTTCAGCTGGATATATTGAGCAGTCAATATACGGGGTATGCAGTATTTGTTAGTTTTTACTGCATTTACGTTCAACTTTGTTCTTGCCCCTTTTCTCTTATATCTGTAGGTTTTCAACATCATTAATATTTTGCAGGTGTTCATCAGCACAATCGGTCTTCTCTTCATTGGGAAGCTGCTTGAACCCATATGGGGTTCTAGGGAATTTTTGAAGTTCATCTTTGTAGTTAACTTCCTAACTTCAGTTTGTGTTTTCATCACTGCTATTTCCTTGTACTACATTACAAGGCTGGAAGTATACCTGTAAGTTATACAACAGCAACTTTTTTTCTGCAGAAAGTGTGTTTTACCATGGTCCAGTTCCCATTCCATATTATTCTTTTTGATTCAGGATTGTGAATTGGCCTAACTGTACTTTAGTAGTATATTTTGCATGGTTCATGATGTCATGTATTCGACCAAATTTGAAATATTCTAAGTGAGGAAAAATTGGAGCAATACCACCCATTGGAAGTAATCCTTTCAGCTTAACTCTCGGGGATCTAATATCAAAGAAGTGCGGTGAATAAAATTTGAAACAAACTAAGAGTGTCGTAATACCAATCTCCAAACTGAGATTCCTATAGTTAATCTTCTACCGTATCCTCTTCTTTGACATATTATGTTTTTTTCACTAATGCACTCATTATACTGCTGCTTGCCTACATGTGAACTTAAAACAATTTTGATTTCCTCCTGCTATTTTTTTGCAGTTATCTGCCTATTTCTGGTTTCCAAGGGGTCCTTTCAGGGTTTTTAGTTGGCATCAAACAGATAATACCTGATCAAGAGTTGCCTTTATTAAAGATAAAAGCAAAAGTATGAAGTTTGATCTTTGGAATTTTTCTTTTGGTTTAATATTTCAATTTTACATTAGCACAATTTATTGATGTGATATCCAAAGTTTAACAGGCTGAGCAATGTTTTATCACATGTTCTCACATATACTCATTTCAACTCTCCTGCAGTGGCTGCCTTCCATAGCAATATTGGTGTCTGTTATTGCAAGTTTTTTCACAGCAGAATCAGCATCATATCTTCCTACCTTAATCTTTGGCACCTACATAGGTTGGGTTTACCTTAGATATTGGCAAAGGAAACCAGAGACAAAACTAAGAGGTGATCCAAGTGATGAATTTGCTTTCTCTACATTCTTCCCTGAAGTTTTAAGGTAGTTTGTTGCACCTGTGGGTTAAAATTTTCTCCCTTTATTCTCTTTTGTGCATCTGCATTTCAAAGTGTAATTTGAGTTGATGAAATGCAGACCAGTAATTGATCCTGTTGCTACAATTTTTGAGCGGATGTTTTGTGGAAGAAGATCTGAAACTGCTGATGAGACTAGGGGATACACTTTAGGAGGTGCCTCGTTGCCTGGTTCAGATCCTATTGAAGCATCTAGGAGGAGGTAATATCAGCTTGTTGTGCATTATGAAAGACGGATAAATTAAACTGATTTTGGTGGAGGAACTAGGAAGACTGTTAAAATTATTGATGGATTATATGAATCTGCTGTTGGTTGGAGGCATATTTGGTGGGGCCATTATGAACTGTATAAAATCTCCATCTCAGAAAGCTTGATGTAATGGAGTTTACTAGTCCATTAACATTTTGAGGCTCTTAATTTGGATTAAATCGTGGGATAAAAAATGTCTATGATTGTGAGACTTGAGATGAAGTGCGTGAGTTACTACTCTGAACTTTTTCAGCTTAAATTTTTTTAAGATCATTTATGGATATTTGCAATTCTTGCAGGGAAAGAGGTGCTCGGGCGCTTGAAGAAAGACTGGCTGCCGAGCAACTGGCTGCTGCAGGAAGGACAGAAGAGACACAAAAGGATGCATCAGAAAATGTCTAGAAGCTCAAGAACTGCAACTTTACACACTAAGTTTCCAGATCTGTTCTTACTACAAGCTTCTTGTTTATATGTGCTTTTGCATTCAAGAGGAATTTTTGCATACGTTGATTATGATCCTCAGAGTTTTCACTATATTAACATAGATGCTTACTGTTGTTCCATTTTTGGTATTTGCCCAAGGATTTTTGTTCTTTACTTTCTTGAGTTGGGGCCTTCAAATCTTGCTTGTGTAGTGTGGTTGATGTTCTTGTCACTAAAAGCTTGTCATTCCATATCAATGTCTATAGTTCCTTGGTAAATATGTTCTTATTAGAAACCCAGAATACACTATTAGCATTAATTGGGCTTGCTTTTACATTAGCAATTTTTCAGAGGAGAAATGGTTTCATTTTTTAGCTAGTTTCATTATTGTGTTACAGAATAAAATTAAAATGTTCAAATTATGAAAAGAAAGAAAAAATTATTCAAGATAATCAATGTTCCTGAGGTAGTGAGATTAGCTTTGCCCTGAAACTTGATTGATTCCATTTGATACTTGATTGATCCAATAGGGAAAAAAGGAAAAAGAAAAAGAAAAATGAAAAAACAATATTTTTGGGGGAGAAGAAGAATAGAATAAGAAGAGAAAAAATGAAAATAGAGTTTTTAGAAGAATAAAAATTAGGCAAAGAGCTTGAAATTTTTGTAACAAGAGTACGGGTGTGAATCAGTCAAACTTGATAATTCACACTCAAACTTGATAAAAATTATCGGTTTTAGCTGAAAGCAATGAGATAGAGATGAGTTCATTGTCGATCGAGTCAAGTTGAGTTCAGCTCCATCAGTAAAGTACTAGAACAATTCTAACATTGAATAACATATCAATTAATAACATATGATAATAATTTAATTAAAATAAAAAATATTTAAAAATAATAAATTTTGTCAAACAACTAAATTAAAATATGAGCTCGACTTGAATTCAGAAAAGCGCAATTAAACTACATTCAAGTTGACTCAATTCATTTTACAGACCAAAAATGAAGATGTACATATACAATGTGCAAAAACAAAGATGGAAAATGGCTACTTACCGCTTCAAAACTATGAAATTCGACAAAAACATGAATAGCAAAGAATCATTAATTCGTCAGAAAGAATCAAATCCTTCATTAGGTCTCACTTTGAGGTGCCGCCAATGCATTCTCCTTTTGGCTGAAAGAAAAATCACTCGTACTAATCTGAACTTCATGTTGACCTCTATTTCCCATCTGAGTCGGAAGATCTTCGACATCCCTTTCTATCTCACTCTGATGCATGATATTGCTAGTTCTGGTGGGCTCGCCGCGGCCGCCGTGGTGGTGCAGGGAGGTTGATGTCCCCTCACCATCACCCCAGCCTTCATCACTAAAGGTTAATGCTCTGGGAGATATCTCACATCCACTTTCAAGATCGTTGGAATTTTTGTAGCCGCGCAGTAGATAGGCTGGCGACATGCTGCCGTGCAATGGGGAGGCCGGCAAGCTGGAGAATGGGGTGGTGCCGGCCGATGGCCGCCCTTGCTTCAGCTGCTTCTTGGCCGTCTGGTGCCAGCTGTGCAAGGCTGATGCCACTGACTCACTGAATATGACTGGCTTCATTTTTGTGCCCATCTGATAATTTTGTGTTAAAAAAGAGGATGTGAATGACATAGGTCACATTGTTATATGAATATCTAAACTTATATAAGGGCTCATTTGACTTGCGGAATAATATATTGTGATATAAATATCTATACACTACTTATCACTTATTCGATTTAATTATTTTGGCGCATGATATATATACAACCTGATATAGTATTATGCCCTTTTTGGTTTGCATATTAGATTAAACTTGTCTCATCCATTTCCTAAGTCCTAACCAACTCAACCTAACTTGATCGAAAAATAAATATATCGTAAAGTACATACCAAAAATTATAATTATCTCATTAATAGATTGAAGGGAATTCTTGAAAATTAAATTGTTATTTCTTAACTTTAATGTTGTGAGTCAAACAAAGAAAATATGTCGGATGGGATTTCATATGTTGAATCCATTCAGGCTAATGAATGAATAACAATCAAACACCAGCTGAATACATAAACTCTAATGTTTTATTCTTTAAATATGTATCCCACTGTATCTATTCGAAAGAAACAAACGAGCCCTAATATAAAAAAAAAGGGAATGTGTTACCTGAGTAACCAAGGCATAGAGAGGGAGAGTCACATAACTGCATAGGACCTGTATAAGGACACTGAGAAAGAAAAAGGAAAAAAAATACATATGCATCAGAAATTTGTTAATAGTCTTGAAATCAAGAAAGTGATTTTGATCAAAACGATTTTTATTGACAATATATGCAAAAAGAAACCTACCCCATTGCGACCCGAATGATCATATCTTCAAGATTCTTATGGTAACAAGAGGGATATCCAAATTTATACTGAAAACCAAAAAAGAAGACAAAAACCTTGTCATTAATATGCTGAAACTATAAGCAGAATTTTCTTGGACAGTTTATAGCAGACAACTTACCCAACTCCAAGCAAAGAAAGCAAGTTGAAATGCATTCTGCAGAACAGAAACACAAGTACATCAAATGATAAGGTTGCCTTAATCATTTCAATAACTTTCAACTCATTCAAACAATCTGTCTTTTCTCTTTAGGTGAAAAATTACCTGAAAAAGAACAAAGTGAATCAAGAAAAGGAGCAGGCCGGGCCTATTGAACCAAAACAGGTCGTCGCCTGGCTGAACTACCGGGGTGCCCTTTATCACATCTCCTCTCTCCAATATTCTATTTCCCATTTTCGTTATGATAACTTGTAACTTTGCTCCTACCAACAGAATGATCTGCGCGTAAAAAACCCATTTCAGATCAACTGATTAACCGTCCAGAATGACATTAATAAAACCAAAATATTGACCATCTGTTTTCACTCACAATTAAAGGGATAAACGGTAGCCAAAAGTACGAATGCCACCCTGTTTATAGAAAGATAGACAAAAGAATGAGTTGAAATTTATGATTTCTGGATTTTATGGGGAAAAAAGATATGTTTTTGGGCTTACCGTTGGTGTTTGTGAGGAGAAAAAGAACAGCACAGAGCCATATCACAGGGCTGCGTTAACATAATCAGTGAGAATTTACTTATAATCTACTCAAAAAAACAAGAAAAGTTGTGGTCAAGATTATCAACATTGTAAGGAGTGGACAACCTTATCCCGACGACAACCTTAACATCTTCTTCAAGTGATCTGTTGATATATTTGTGGAAATTGAATGATGCCTGGCTCTGAGGTGTTAAATGTGCCTGAAATCCAAGCAATTTCAATAGATTTTTAGCACTATATTTTTTTTCAATAGTTAAAGTTAACATTTTCATGTGGAATTGGCGGACAATTAATATTTTGCTGCAATGACTTACTGTTATGAAGCCATGTCTAAGTGTTAAGTAGTCCACTTTTGCAACTGACGTGAAGAATTGCCTGAAGAAACACACCTAAATCGGCCAAGAAAAAATAGAGTAATAATTAGAAAAGGCAGAAGTTTAAGTAATTTTAAGGGAATGTTTGGCTATGTTTCCCCGAATAACATTGTTTTGGGGAAGTATAACCCAAATATATACCCATTTTTCCTCTAAAACTTACATTTTTCAATATATACATACATATATTATATATATTTTATTATTGTTCTAATATTAAAAAAATCATTCAACTCCATTTTCACCCAAAAAGTTCAATAAAAAAATATTGAATTAACTGTTATAGTAAAAAATGTTTCCTCCAAAATATAAATAAATATACTAAAAAATAATTTTCATATTCTTCAATAATTCATTCTCTCAAAATACATAATAAAATTACGCGAAAAACATAACCCAACGTTCTCTAAACATTTTGAGCATATATAAACTATTGGTTATCCACATTAGGTTATTATGATTTAATAATTGTATTAGAATTTGTAATATATATATATATATATATATATCCAATGATTATGTTACTTAGAGAACAAAATGGAAAATAACAAATAAAATGTTGAGTGGTCAATTGTCCTAATGATATCATCTCATTCATTGTCATAATGTTATCACCTCATTTATATCTATATGTGCAAAGTTCGGAATTCAAATTTTAGTGAATTATAGACATGCATGTATGTGTAATAATAAAAAAGCTAAGAACTTATTCAAATCAAAGAACTTGTTAATGATTTTATTTGTTTATTTATGTTGTGTGCGTGTGTTATATGAAGAATTATTTTGAATAATGCATTTATATTTTTAAACTATATATTTGCTCGAAATATTTATGTTTCCTGTGGCACAAAAAGATCTCATATGGAAAATAAAAAGAAAACTATAAAAGTATCATCTTCAAGGTGATGAAATACCAAAACATAGTACAAAGATCAGAAGATCCTCTTTTTAAAAATAAAAAATAAAAATTGGGGATTTAAAGCAAAGAAAGGTCTTACTATCCAGAGGAGAACAGGCGACTTGCTCCAGAAATGCAAATGCCTACGTCCAAATGACGTGTCCCTCGCAAATCTGAACCTCTCGGGATCTGCAACATAATTAGTCAAACTTTTTGGGTCAAAAAATCAAATATACAATTTACTATACCTTTCTTTAATAAATTAAGACCCCATTACTTTGACTTAATAATAAATTTGGTCCTATATTTTGCCATTTGGAATGTAATCTTATGAACTTGGAATTTTGACCATTTATTATTCAATAATAAATAGATAATACCAAGCCCCCCAAAGAGACGTGTCCAAATTCTTAGTGGATAAATTGGAAAATTGAAATCAAGAAATATGGGCAAAGCCCATGTGCAAGAAAGTTTTATTTAATTTCCTCTAGCTTTATTTGAATTCTTGTAACAAGTTTAAATAAAATTTTAATTAATTTATATACTTCTATTAAAATTTATGATTTTTACGTATAGAAAGAATTGAAGTGAGAACCCAACAATTCAACTTGATGATAAACTTTTTAAATTGTGGAACATTGTTAGAATTTGATTTGATATTGATATTTGTTTATAACATTGAGATATTAACATAAATTCTAGATTAATTTTGTGATAATAATATTTTTCGACTTGTCATTAATTGGTTAAAATTATTCTAATCAAAAGGAGATCACATAATCGTATCTAAAATTTAGTTAATTTTTGACCTATTAAAATTCTTTTCATACTTACCGTTGTAGGATTGGTATTGAATTGTCTTTGTTTCATCCTCCCATGATTTCCATGTCCTCATCTGCATCAACATAGCAACCATTGATTTTTCAATTAAGAAGGATCAAATACTAGAAAAGAACTTATAAAATCGACTTTAAATATAAGTAAATCATTCATAAGAAAAAAAATAATTTCATCATTTTTTGATTGTTTCACGTTTTAAAATAAATGGAGATATGTTTGAAAATAAATAATAAAACTTATAAGGTCTTATCAGGATAATCATCTTTTGTTTATTCATCTTCTCTACTCATTAAATTTCAATTCTTCTAGTTGAAGCCTCATTAAATTTAGTTTTTCATAATTTCATTTTTATCAAGACCAATATTACTTAAATATTTGAATTTCATTAAGTACTAAACAGAACTATTCATGTATGCGCAAGTGAACATTAAAAATAATATAACTTTCATCCCTCACATTTGAATTTTTGTAACTTCGGTCCTGTAAATTTCAATTTTTACGATTTTAGTCCCTCTTAAACCAACAACTTTCATTAGCAATTAACGAAGAGCTTGCCACAATGATTAGATTTCTCACAAAATTAAAACATTAGGGACTAATTCAGATGAATGCTAAAGTAGAGGGACTAAAACTGAATTTATGAGAAAAATGGGGGAGTTTTTGGCATATAAAAGAGAAATTTTCAAATTCACATATTTGGTACGTACCTTTAGTTTTCCCAAGCCATAAGTGACAACACAATAGAGCACATGAGCAACAGCCAATACAAAAATGAAGATATGAAGCTGGTGTATCCCATATGCTGAAACAAGTTGTACTTGGTCCTGCCAGAGTTGTACATTCAGCCACATTTACAAATCAAAATCAATTTTTTGTATTCACAAAATAGAAAAAAAAAAGTGAAATAATAATTAATTAAATATAATATTTACCTTTTTTAGACATGGATCATCATATTTTTCATCGTCACTGTCTTTGGTCCTACAAGGATGCCAAGAATGTCCAACACTTCTGGGAACACAAATTTCAGACAAGGTATCTTGCCCTACTGTCAGGAGTAATGATATGAATCCCAACAGCATAAGCTCTTTTTTCCAAAAAAAAAAAA
>JACGDI010005242.1:88330-137989 GCA_014898725.1 Jacaranda copaia | reverse complement strand
AATGATGGCATTTGCATGTTCGATTTAATGGCGTGGTTGTAATTTCCAGCATGCCGCATCATCAATGTTGATCAAATTATAAATTTCTAGTCATTTCAAGTTAAATATGATAATTTTATAAAACACGAGATTAAATTTAAAATTTGATAAGTCACACAAACAAAATTCCAATATAGATAAAATTATAAGATGAAAAATATAATTTGTCACTATGTATATATGCACGTAGTCATTATATAGATACACACACCTGCTTTAATCTTCTCAAGAGCTTCATATAGAGCTGGCTTTCTCTTTTTCTTTAACCACTGCGATTAGAAAAAAATACAAAAGTTTATATCAAAGTTAACCACCAATTTTCATAATAATACACTACCAAAAACCTAAACATTTGCTATAGAAAAATTACTGTGAAAATAATTTCATAGCTAGATGTCACCCCCGGCCGAAGACGTGTAGGGAAGCAGGATGGCAGAGGTTAAACCTTGTCCAAGAGAATTTTAGAATTTTGTACATAGTTGTAGAAAATTTTAGAAAATGTTTTGGATTATTCTAGTTTAGGGAAATTTCTGGAGTTGTAATTAGAACTGTAGGATTAAATAGATCTCCACCATCATTTGTAATGTAACCATGTGAAGCGTAAATCAAGTAGAAGCAAACGAAGAAGTAACTAAGCAATAGAAGCCTCTTTGAGTTTCTCTCAACTCTCTCTTGTTTTCAATGTTTGGCTAACTCATTCAGCATACACAACACTTGAACAATGAAAGGTGAGACGGATTTAGCTAGTGTTGTGAGGAGCGAACGAGGAGTTAAGTGTTGCACAATAGCTTGTAAGAGACAAATTCGTGATGTATAGCTACGAAATTTTGTATTAAATATAATTTTTTTAAATTATAATCCAATAAAAACTACTAATTATCAATCCGTAATATTGTACTCTTAGAGCATAACAAATTAATTATGCATTATTCTTATGAAATTAATATATATATATATATATATATAAGAATGACCATTAGCTACGAATTAGACGTACTAAGGATTAACTACGAGAGTATTAATATTGAACTTGGTTAGAATGATTTCGTAGATAAAACTACAAATTTTTAGCTTCAACAACGGATTGATCATGGTTGATATCCTAAATTTTTATCGTAACAATAATATTCTATCTATGCACACATATAACACATAATAATAAAATAGTACATACCGATCCCATATAATGAATGAGTTGCTCGATAACAATCGATATAGCAACCAATACAAAGCAAACTACAGCCACAGCCCATGTTGAAGTCGCCTCCAATGTCTTTTCTTTGCCAGCCATTTTTCCCGACGACAAAAGATTTTAAATAACGAGAAAAAAATAAAAAAAATACGTATTATGTGTTGATAAAAAAATTAAAAAGAATACAATTTATGTGTAATTTTCTAGTAATATCCTCTCTTTCCCCATGTACGTTGAGGAAGTGTGATCTTGCCTGGACTATGGGAACTTGGAGGATTGATTTATGTTTATATATAGAGGAAACCTTTTTTTTTTTGGGACTTATAAATAGAGGAAATTTAAAAATGATTACAAGGGAAGATGTATTGTGGTATGTGTGATGCATGAAGGTCAAAATCTTTGAATTTTCGTACCGTGTCTTGAAGCGAGTCAAGAAAAGTGATTATTGAGAAAATGGCAAAAAGAGGAATGTTGACGTCCTTCATGATGATTGGGAATATGATGACTTTTTCATAATTTAAGTGAAACTTGGGTTTGATTTGTGCAAAGTTTGATGAGTTCATAGTTCGAATTGTGTATTGCGATATTAAGAGTATTTTAAAAGTGGCACGTATGTTGTGATAATTTCAAGCTTTATCCATTTTGTTTTCGTATATTAGCTAGAGCAAATTCAATAAAAAATTGTATTATAAAAATATAATTTTGTGCAAATTATATATAATTGCAAAGTAAAATTTGATTGGTTTTTAATTGCAATTAATTCAAATCTTATGTAGCACCAAGTAAAATTTTTTTGTTATACTCATCATTGCAATACAATGCACGTATAAAGAAATAGAATATGTGTCATAAAAGTAAAAAAAAAAATCATAATATGGAGAGAAAATTGATTCTCTTGAACTTAGTTGCATAAATATTATATCTATTTATGTGATATGTATTGTGCATTTATATGCTTAACAATTATATATGCTACAAAAGATTTGAAGTAGTTAGTTGGTAATTTGATATAACTACGTAAATTGTGAACTAATTATATAACAAAATGATTGATACTTAGAGGGGTATGAACAACATTGACAATTTCTTATTTATATATTTATTTTTTTAAATGGTCAAATGAAAACTAAAAGTGAATTTAAACATGGTAAAATATTTTACAAGACGGTAAGGATTTTTTGCCAAGATTTTAAAAAACGGGCTTGCAAAATAAAATATTGATATCTTATAAACTTCATAAAAAGAGAGATCCCATAATATTTTAAAATTTTAATAAATATTTTTTCAATTTGACCGCAATAATATTGTGCGTCATGGCTTGATTTGCAGTTTTGTGCCCCTTTCATTTTATTTAATTTTCATAAGAAACCAAAAACATGGTTATGCTTAAATTCTTATATCCAAAATTCTTCTTCTTCTTCTTCTTCTTATTAGTATTATTATTATTTTGAATGATTAATTAACTAGTGACATCATTCTCATATTTATTTGTGTGAGGTTAAGGGTTCGAATTCTAATAAATTTTTAGTGCGTATGCGCTTATATAAATATAAAAAAAAATCTTTTTTTGATGGGCCATGTATATTATTAATTTTGTTTAATTAATCTTAACTACAAACCAATGGTTTTCAAATGAAAAAAAAAAATAAAAACTTAGCTAACGATATGTGTAGCCCTTCTCTACAAATATGGCCGTACCATTGTCATTTTCTAATTCAAGTAGTAATAAACCATAAATATCACGCAAGAATAACACACTAATTGACAATAATTAGAGAATTCATCAACAATAGTCATTTTCAATTTATAGTAGCCATATATGCGCGTGTATATATACATATTCATATTTATAAATTATAAGTATAAATTTTAATTTTGGGGCCGAATCAAATTTTTACAAGATTTGAAAGATAACTTGATTATTATTAGCTAGGACGAAAACTTAAATTCTAGTAAAAATACATACTATAAATTTATATAGATTTGGAGGAGATGACAACTTCTACCAGTCTTCTTGTTCTGCCTATGGATGACAACGGATTTGGGTTTTACATAAATGTCTTGAGTTTGCTCCGATTAGGATGAATTTTGAAACTACAAATCGATCTTGTAGCAACTTTTAGATTTTAATTTTTGGCCCCAAACCCAATTGAAACTCGATTTGTTATAATTTTTTATATAAGTACATCTCTATTTATTTTTATGTATTTAATTAGGTGTAATTATACATATACATATGGAAAATGTGAATATTATACATATATATTCACATATAAAATGTAAATATAAATATTTATAAATTGAAAAGAATATTATTACATTAATAAATAGCTTATTAATTCAATACATAAAAAAGTAACCTAGATGTTTGAAATTTATAATTTTCAACAATTAAACATGCACAAAAAATTTATATATAACTAGTTCTTTGTGAATAACATTATTTTCTCATATCACAAAAGTTGTGGTGATATTTTTTATAAAACAAAATATTTTTAATATTTTTAAAATTACATATAAAGCAGATTTAATAGATCTAACTTGTTACGTCTTGGATCTCAAACCAATGAAAGCTAAATTGATTGAACTTTGAATTTTGATAAATTCGCACCAAATCCACCTTGATGCTACTTCTAGATCTGTCCCTATGTGTATGTATATGTGTAGTATATACATGTGATATACTTTTTTATTTGTATATATACACAAATATATCTAGAGTTCATTAAATTTTAAATTTCAAACATCGCATATACAAGCATGAAGACGATGTCACTGAATTGATTGATTCGCACAATATATACATATATCTAGATATATGTGTGCATTATATTCCCGCTTCGTGATTGTGTCATTGTCGTGACCCTAAATTCACCCGGAAAAATTAAGGCACAGTTGGAGCAGTATTCTTTTAGGGTTCAAATTAAGCTACTAAATCTTAACAGATCCAACAGTCTGCAGGAACTGATCGAACATATGATATTTTTCTTGATGATTGTGTTTCTCATGAGAAACAGTCCTTTTATGTTGCTTATCTCGACCGTTGTACCCTTGGCTTTGTAAGTAGTCCTCATCAAACATAAAATTAATTTGGTTCATAGAAGTCCCTATACATACATCTCAAATTTTGGCCGGTTTCTCGGACCAATCAGAATAACTTTTGTGGGGGAGGCACAATTAATGTTTCTCCAACAAAATTGGATAATAAGTCAATGGAGTTCCTTGCCTGCTCTTAATTCTCTAAGTGTGGGACTCCTTTGGGAGGAGGGAAGAGCTTCCCATATTTGACTGCTGACATAAAATGAAATAACTTAGCAAGTGTAAGAATTGGATCATGTGGCACAGAACTGTTTGATCTTTCGGACATGAAGAAAAAGAAAAAAACAAAAAGTCAATTGGGTCTTAGGAGTTGAAATGGGCAATTACTTGGTCTTTGATAGAGATATCCAATTGGCTTAGAACAGTTCTTACATGTTTATGTGGAAAATGAAATCATGTGAACTGTTCCATCAATGGGCCTAAAATCTAGAAATACCAATTTTCAAAGACAAATTAGGAATAAGAAATCATTCAAAAATTCTCTAAGTTTGAGAATTTTGGAGATATATACCATGTTTGGTTTAAGAATTTTAATAAGGAAAGGAAAGTATTAGAAAAAAGGAAAAGAAAATAAAAAATATAAAATCTCAAATTTGTTTAGTTGTTGAAGAAAATAATGGGAAAGAGAGGGGTGATGGATGTGTTAGAGAATAAAAAAGAGCTCACATAAGCTTTTCCCTCATTTTCTTCTCCATTGTGTGAGGAAAACTCATTTTCCTTAAGAACACTATAATTTTCCCCAACTTTTCTTTTCTTTAACATTTTCCTTGCTAACCAAACAATTGAAAATATTTTTCTTAACATTTTCTTTTCTTTTCCTCACCAAAATCCTTGAACCAAACATAATGATAGTGATCTCTTTGCACGCCTTCTAGATGATAACAAACCAACACACTGTTGTTTTCAGAAAGGACTCTAATTCCATTTTTTAGCAGCATCAATTGTGTTTGAGGATTTGCATTGATTTGGGATTAATTTATATATAGGTTATTATTGATTGATTAAAAGATTTATATAATTAAATATTTTTTATTTACACATGCAGGTAAATTAATGAATCATTAAAATTCGAACACCAAATTTCAGATATATGGTCAAATATTATTGGGTTGATATGTGGTTGGATAATGAAATTTAATTTGAAACCAAAATGGTACTTAAATAAAAAAGATCGTGAAAAAGATTTCTCAACAAACTTTGGATAATAAAAAGTATATGTATAAGTATTATCATGTCATTGGAGATATTTATAGAAAAGTGATAACATGAGCCGGTATTATATGGCACCCGTAGCAAGGTCGTGGTGCCATGTGACTTAGGAGGCGACATGGATTTTGGATTGAATTTTGAGTGATGATCAGATTGAATGTAACTTAAGTAGAAAAATACAAATTTTGAAGTGTTTTGTCATTAACAAACCATGAGGCTGGAGTAGTGTTTTGCACTTTGATTTATGTATTATAAAATGTGATATTGACATTGTCATATATATAATTTAACAATTCTATGTGTAATTTAATGATAAAATTTCTATTTAAATTAGATCAACATTTTTCCCTCATTTGGTTTTGAAGGATGACATAGATGAAATACTAATATGTATTTTTTGAGTTTTTCTTCCAAAATATTGTACTCCTATGTTTTTCAAAATTGATTTATGTCCATACAATTATGGTTAATTACAAACTTCTTAATATCATTATTTTATTGACTAACAAAAACTATATCTATATGCATATATAGTTGATAACTAAATTAAATATGTAACAAAGCACCTTCAAACCACCTTAATTATGTTGAGATAACTAAAGTATGCACCACTATATATTTAATTTATATAATTTATAAAGTAGCTAGATCAAGTCAAGCTGCCAGCCTGAGCATATTCAAAATAAAGTAAAATCTTTTTTGTACAAAAAAGAAAAAGCATTTATATATATAGTGGTGGAAAAAGAGGATATTGTTGGAGAGCCAACTTGGAAAACTTGAAAGAAATAAAGAGGGGGTCCTCTTCAGCTCTAGTAAAGCTGGTGCCTTCTGTCATCCAGCCATCTCCACCTGCAAAAAGATCACCATGTTATTTAAAAATAATAATAATATACAATTATCAAATAATATATACACAATAGCATAAATATATGATGTTACTAATGAGACTATAATAAATTCCAAAATTAGTCCCCTCCTAATAAAATCATAGATAATTTCATTTTCAACATATTTTCAATCCAATTACCAATAATTTTACAAATTATTTGTTTCAAACAATCACAAAATAAAATTAAACAATCCCTAAAATAGAATTTTAGAGAAAACATTTTTGTTGCTTCAAGTATAAAATCGGAAAACAAATACTCAAAGCATATGTTTCTTTTTTTAAAAAAATATTTGTAAAATTCCTTGCTAACTTAAATTAGAACATTAGATAATATATGAATAATGAAATAACAAGGCAATTGGCAAAATAATATTACTATAAACTGTTTGAACGAGATTATATGTAACGTTTTTAAAACACCTTATAAGATATTGTAAAGTGTTTGATAATTTTTTTTAAAAAGATTATAAACTCTTAAAATAAATTGTTAATATCTTATAAACTCTTTTAGGAGAAGTAAGAAGTTTTGAACTCTTTTAATTCTGATTATGTTAATTATAGAATTAGAATTATTAAACATCTTATAAATTTTAAAATTTTATTTTATTTAAATAATTTAAAAAATTATTTTTAAAATAAAATCTAATTTGTGTAAAAGATAAGAACTTATATTATATTTTAAGTAAATTTAGGAAAACAACCTTTTAAAATTATTAGTACTAAAAGAGAGGTAGATTCATTACCAGTGGAAATCCCATCTGGGTCCGACTTTTGACATGCGGTTGCGGCCGTAGGGGTAGTCGGTCTCGGCCCTTTTGGCGTTCTGAAAGGCGCAGCAGCCGATGGAGTATATGCCGATGAGGACGATCACCATGACGATGTTGAGGACCGATAGTTTGTGCCAACTCCGGCGGACGTCTTCCAGCACCCCCGCCTTGCACGAGTCGCAGTCGTAGCACAGCACCGTCGGGGCGTTGTTCCACCTGTAGCAGTCGGCGTCCTGGGCCAGCGTCGTCGAGGCGTAGTTGCACGATGTGGGGGGCTTGCAGCAGCCGGACTGCAGCCCGGGAGTTCATAAAATTATTGTTTATTAGCTCTACTTCTATCATAGCCGTTATTAATTAGTTACTTTATTTGGCACAGCGCCCCACTAAAAAAATTATTATAAATTAATTTTATAAATATAACTTCAATTATAGTTACGGATTTTCATAGCAAACTGCAGTTTTTAAATTATAATTAATAAAAATCGTTAATTATTAATTCATAGCCTTATTCATTTGTGGAGTAACATATTAGTTGTATATTATTCACAAGGAACTTAATATATATAAGACGAAGAATAACATATTAGTTGTATATTATTCACAAGGAACTTAATACATGTGTGACAAAGAATAATTATCAAGTACAAATTAGTCGTAGATAGAGTTAGCTATGATTTTGACTACGTCAATTTCATAATTAAATATATGAATTTTTAACATCAATTATGAATTATTTTATTGTTTAATATTTTGGTATGAGATTTTAAAATATTTAGATTTTTCTCTTATTATTCAATAGTATTCAATTGGCTTATAAAAATAAATTAGATTTTGTGTAGTTGTCAGGGCCACAAGTGAATTACAAGTAGGATCAATATATAAATTATCGATTTAAATCCTCTATTTAATTTATATTTCATCACCTATTTCATTTTATGAATATATGACACGTGTATTAAATATCTCCTTATAAAAATATTTGATCAAGACTCAAATACACTTGACATATATACATCAAGTAAAAATAAAAAATTAAATAAAAAATAAAATAGAGAATTCAAAATAATAAACCATGTGAATTCATTGTAATTCAGTGGAACTTCCAGTGGGGAGTGATATAGGCTAGTATTGTCTCAAAAAGAGACCGATGAGGACTGACCTGACAGAGGAAGATATTCGATTCAAAATAGCATATATTGTAAGAAGGGCTGAGATTAATTAGCAATTATTAAGGTGATTTTTTTTCTCTTTTTTTCTTTCAATAGGTTATAGGTTTAGTATATATGCTGTTGTTGTCTGGAATTTCTTATCTTTTACCATACACAAGTTGGGGGGTGGGGGGTGGAGACGTGGGGAGGGGGGTGCTTGTCCTAGAGATCATTTAATTTGCCCAATTTTTCATCCTTAAAAATGGAATTTTCTTTTTTCTGCTTTACACTTTCAAAGAGGCATTTTGCAATTGTCCAAGAACTTTGAACAAAAATCTCCGATCACTATATTTGGATCTTAAATATTAATTAAAGAGTAAGAAAAATAATTTATTTATTTCAAATGATATAATTTTATATTTTTAATATATTTTTTAAAATTTTTCTCACTAAAATTCAAGATTTAAATATAATCTGAACGGACTAAGTTACTTGGCCAAACCTAAATCAATTATGCAACAAGCAAGTTATACTTACTTTATGATTAATATACACTAAAAAAGTTATTAATCATGGAACGACTTATATCACTTTGATCATGTGATTAATTGAATTAGTTGAACTTATAGAGTGTTTGAATAAACTTATAAACTTCTGAAAACATCTATCTATTAGACGTTATGAGGTATGTGGTAATATTTTGTTTTTTTTGTTAAAAAAAACATATAAGCTACTAAAATATTCAATTTCTTTCTTTTTTTTAAATAGAGTTCTTAACTTATTTTAAAATTTTAACAAACTCTGTTCATTTGAACTATATTAATTATAATATAGTTATAAGTGTCAAAATTCCATTTTATTCATTAAATAAAATATATAATATTTTATAAACTTAAAAAAATCTTATAAAATATGGGAGATTGCTAAAATCTTTTAAATAAACTCAGCAAAACACCCTCTTATTTGGGCCCAAAATTTTTTTTGAGCTCTATCTGTCCTTTAAAGAATAGATTCCAAAGAAACAAAATTATTGTACCTTAGATAATCACATAAAATAGAAAAACAAAAAAAAATGTTTTCATAACACTTACAAAATAATAATAATAATAAATAATAATAAAAAATTATAAAAAAAAATAATTCAACTGCTAAAGCCTGATCAAGAATAGATAAAAACATGCATAATATATATATATATATATATATATGATGAAACAAGAAGTATATATGTAAGTACCTGAATAGGAGTCATGTCTCTAGTCATATAATCAAAAGGTGACCACAAGACAATCTTAGCACAAGTCTTGGATCCCAGGATGCAACTTCTAACGGTCATCCAATAATGAGTGTCATCAATCCTCTTCCTCAACCAAGAAGAATAATTGTCCAAATGATACTCTTTGTACATCCTCCCAGGCACATCCACACCCCCTCCAGGGCCAGTAACGATAAACCCGAATATCGTTAGGGCCATCAGAGCGCCTATCAGAAGTAGCATAACCACTAGATACACCCACAGCGCCCATGCAACGTGGAAACAGGCGCCGATGAAGCCGGCCAGAGATATTATTAGGATTACGAAACCTAGGACGAGAAGTGGTGTCTGGAGGAAGCTCTCACAGGTTGTGCTGCTCCTCGCCATCCATAGGCCAGCCCCGATGATCGGTATGGAGGCGAGGAGGGTGAAGAGGTTCAGAAAACCTATTACTGTGTTGCTGAACCTGTACATGATGGATCGATGATTATTCTAGTGTGTGTAGTGTGTGTGTTTTGTGTTGAAAAAATGTGGGCTGGTGTTAGTTTCTTTTGATCTTGATCAGCTTTAGCTTTTTGGTGTGTGTTTTGTGAGAATGTGTGTTTGAAGAATTTGATTGCTGATGCTTTATGCTTTGTAGTAGCTTTAGTTCCCTGGGAGAGCATACTTTAATATAAGTGAGGATCCATGCTTGATAATGACTAAATTGCACTTCTTAGAGACTAAGGAATCACTTTTTCCTTTTGGATTTCTTGAAATTACCAAAGGAGAATTTTATGCAAAATTAGTAAACTTAGTGGTGTTAGCTAACTTGGGATGTCTAGCTAAATTTATTTAAAATAAATTTATAAGTTTTTGTATTTTATAAAATATTCTTGAAATTTATTAAAAAAAATTTATATTTTTATTTTGAAAATAAGGTTTTAAAATATTTGAATGAAATAAAATTTGGAGGTTATGAGATAATATTAAATAGTTGTGCTTTGATAAGTAGAA
This sequence comes from Jacaranda copaia, assembly GCA_014898725.1. NCBI lineage: Eukaryota > Viridiplantae > Streptophyta > Magnoliopsida > Lamiales > Bignoniaceae > Jacaranda > Jacaranda copaia. The sequence continues at coordinate 127,395 of JACGDI010005242.1, read as the reverse complement.
CTTTTAAAATGAAAAGAACTTGTTAGAAGTTCCATTTTTTTTTTTAAAGTATAAGATCCTAACATGATCTTGTAAAATATTTTTCTAAAAATTTTACCACATATTTTATTACTTTTATAAGATATTTTAAAAAAAATTATAATTCTCAAAAATCTTACACAATGGTTTGAGGAATTTATAAACGAACATAAATAGTCTCTTAATTAGTTGTGTGTTGATCTTAGAAAAGGCGAAAAATTTCAATTCAAATCAAACTGGGTTGAGTTATAGTAAGAAAAATGATGAGTGAATTATATTTATGATGTGATTGTTGTATAATTTAATAAAAGTAATGAAATACATTAAAAGTGTAGTATTAACACTTATAAGGTAACTAGTTGAAAATAGCCAAACATGGAGTACTAACTATAATATAATTCCCACCCACCACCAATGCACTAGCATTAACTAAGAGCAACAAGAAAAAAGGAAAAATTTACTGCAAAAAGCTAGAACATCAATTATGAAATTCGTAGTTGGTGCTAAAAATTCATAATTTTAATTATTAAATTATTTTAATAAATTTGATATTGATATTTTCATAATTAATCATCGCTACAATCAATTCATAACTAATTATCATTTATTTTTATAAATATATTATTTTTCTATGGATTATGCATAAGTAATCTATTATAATTCAAACAAATAATGATATGGATTAATAATTCATAATTTTTGTTGATTTTAATTAAAATTATATTTACTATAAAAATTTATAATTAGAATTTGTAGTTATAATTGCGAAATTAATTTCTTAGCAAATGCTTAGTCTTTTCTAGTGATTAAAATGATTTTTTTTTATCCTTGCTTTAATGCGCTTAATTATCTGATCAACTATATAATTTATCTTCTCACCGAAAAAATTTAAAATTATTTTTTTAATTGTCCAAATTACTATTTTAACCCCCCATCCCTTGATTCTTCTCAATATTTCCCTTCAATCATACAATCAAATTGCTCCAACACATTGCAAAAGGAATTTCACCACTCAAAAGAGACATATCCTTGTTGCTGCTTGAAGAATAAAGGCATCAAGTTCCCAATTAGAGGTCCAAGGCAAGCAAAGGACAGAGGACAATTTGGTCAAATCACTAAAACATGTGGACCCCAATTTCGCTTCTTTTCGAAGCATGATCAGAAACATAGAATTGGGTTTATCTTTTCTAGAATATTTTATTAACATAATTAAGTCTTATCTTCAACTGGGATTTTTTTTTAATTTTATTATGCAATTTGATTTATTCTCTTTTTTCAAAACCACCAATTGCACCCCTTTTATTTTATTGGCATAAAGTTTTGCAGCCTCGAGATGCCTTTAGTTGCATATTAAAACTCAATAATGTAATAGCCATTCTTGCTTTTTGTTTCCTTAAATCATCATGTTCTAACATTATAAAGTATAGCAATTATTTTAGGGCAATTACCTTAATATGAACTAAACATCTAATTAGGAAAAAAAAGGGGAAATCTTTAGATCGTCTATATCATTTTACATCCTTATTATAGTTAGTACTTACTTTGTTTGAGAAAATTAAAAATTATTTTTTTAAGTGTTGAAAGTACAATATAATGAATGGTGATTTATTCAACGAGACTAGTAATCATTGGATTAATAAATTTAATAAAAGAAAATAAAAAAGATAGAAAGGTAGAAGCACAAAAACAAAATGCTATATTCAGATTCAGACGAATTTATTTAAGTGTTGCTTAGATTAAAGATTTAGTAAAGTAAAAAAAGGGAAAAGGCTGAAGTAATCAATTATGAAGTTACATTATTTTGAAGGGTGGAAAGAAATTATTCATTATTTTTTAATTAATATTAATCCAAATTCAAACATAGGCAAAAATTTACGATGTGATATTGATCAAAATTATGTAAGTAGATCCATATGGATGATTTAATAATAAAAAAGACAAAAGCCAAGAATGGTCCAAAAACTTTAAAGGGGCCCGAAACTTTTATTGGGGCCAATTGAAATCATTATAGATAGCAACCCAATACCAATCATTGACACCACCAACAACTTTATTATTGAAAAATTGAAAAGAAAAAAACCACATAAGAGGGCCCAAAGCCCAACCCTACTTCAAACTAATTAATAACTAAATCAAACCACTAAACTTAGGAACATTAAAAACAATTGAATTATGTCCCATTATTGAACAAGAAATATGACCAATATTTACTAAAATAACCTTCCAATTAAGCTAAGCTAAACTATGAAGTGCAAAAAATCAGCAGAAGTCTAACAAATTGCTTCCACCACAAGCCTCTTTGAAATGCTCCAATCGCAGTTTGTCGAACCAAAGAGATTTTCAGAAGCTTGGATAACACAAGTTTCTTTCCCCACGCAGGCCTAAAAAAGTAAATTCAAAAAGGAAGAAATATTAACATATAGTTTTTTCAGAAATTAAAAAATAAAATAAAATTTTATCTCAAAAAAAAAGAAAGAGCTTACATTTTGGACGATGGAGATAGCATCATTTTTGGCTTCACAAACACCCTTCTCAAAAGACCCACAAGTTCCTTTTACATCCCCCAAACTAGCAAATTTGATGTCTGAAATTGTCCTACCTTGGCATGACAATTCCATGTTTTGATTCTCAAGTACATTGCCACAAACAGTTCCCACCCTAACGGTTTGGAAATTGACTAGGCTCGGATTGCCTCCGAATTCCTCGAAAAGAACCAATTCGTTCACATCATTGTTCATAAAAGAACGTGGAACGTGATACCTGAAAAAATAAAATAAAAATTTGAATTGTAAAAATTTCAAAATTATATCTAACTATAAAGTGTAATAATTTGAACATAAATCGTGTTTGTAACTAACCATCTTTGAGTAGGTTGTCCGCAGTTTGAGGTACATTTGTCGTTGCTATATGAACCACGATAGTCGCACGGCTCGGTGGAACAACCATCTTCTTCGGCCAAATAAGTCGGCCAATAACGGCCAAGACTGTTGCCATTTACCCAAGCTAGCCCTTTGCCCAACCCTTGCAAATCTACAACTACAGGATCTTCTCCAAGAGGTGCCTTGAAAGTTGTCTAACAAAAAATATATAAAGAAAAATTATTAACACAAAGAATTTTCAAAGAATAATAATTAGGGAAAATAATTATATTGAACATTAGAAGTGCTTGAAAGTAATAGAAAAAAGTAAAGAAATTGCACAAATTAGACAAGGGTTGCTTTTAACTTCCAACCTTTCTGGCTCAATTTTGACGAATTAGAAATAGAAATTCTATTTTCGAATGCTTCAAAACAACTAAAATTTAGTTAAACAAAAAATCATTTTAAGAAATGCTTTTGTAGAAAAATTATGAAACGGAAACTGTATAAAAAAAAATTAAAGAAAAATAATATCTAAAAAATATTTTAAATACCTTGTACCATGTCATCGTTCTGTTGATAGGAAGATCTTCGGAGCGCCATTGGGATGCAAATTTGTTATCCGCATTGAATAATTGAGCGTCCAATCCATCCAATCCAACTTTGTAGGTCCATTTATGCGATGACAAGTCTTTTATGATGCTCTCGTCGCCATTCGTACTGATGATTTCAATTGGTCCAGGTAGTCCAGTCGGTATCAAATCAAAATTTGGACCATAGTTCTATAAAATTAAAAAAATTATATATATTTTAAATTGATGTGATAAATCAAAATATCATTGTATTTACAGTAATAAAAACAGCCAAAATCAAATTATTTATAACTAACAAACCTGTAGTCCAATCGTAGCACTGAGTAATGTTATTTGATTCTTCCCTGGATTTAACTTAACCTTCTTTTCAAACACATAGTTGAAAACTCCATATATAGCCCACTGAGAGCCTAAAATAAGAATGTCAACATTATTGTTTTGTAACCACACATAATTTAATGATCGATCGATGTCCAAAATTAACAATGTGATTTCTTACCAATATGTTGGCCATTTACATAAGCATGCATTATATGTCCAGTCCCTTTGACTCTAAGACGCATATCATCACTCCAAACAGGGTCATTCTTGTCCAAATCCAAACTATTAACAAAATATTATTCAAATAAAAAAATACATACACTTTAATTAAATAAAAATTAGAAAACATTAAATCAAATTTAGTAAATAAAATAAATACCTCGTCATGTACCACATATAATCACTAACATCATTAGCAACCTTTTGGTCCAAAAGTTGGCTGGCCGAGACTTCACCTTTTCCCTTCACAACATAGTCATCCACAGCTTCTGGCATCCACGTCCACTCCAATCCAATTGGCTCATTTTCTGCCTCATTAGACTCCTTAACCATCTTAGAAGTTTGAGTATTTACCTATAAAATAACAATTATTAAAATAAATTATTGAATACTTTTAATTATATTTGAACGTATATAATTAATTATAATTTACGAAATTTTACCTTGGCCGTATTGTAAGCCTCGTTCTTACAATCTGGGAGTATACTAACAGACCATGCAGGTACGTCGTAGCCCATCCCTTGGTAATATATGGTAACATCGGTTGTAGTATTTACATTGCTGAAGAAACAACTTTGTTTATCCTCGGTGGAGTAGGTAGTCATCTGTAATAATTTTTTGTAGGAACTAATGAGTAATTTAAAAAAAAAAATTGATTAAATAAAATAATAATTAAAAAAAATTAAAGCATATTAAAGAATGGACTTTGTGCCCAACTTAACTCCAAAAACTAGCTCAAGAGAGAAAAATTGCCTAAAACCATATATAAAAACCACAACTTATTTATTTTACTGATGTGGAATATTATCCAAACATACCGAAACAGAATTTCCCAAATCTGTAGTGTTAGAATTGCCATAAGTGAGAATTTCCTCTATTGAGTGCAACAAATCATGAAGCTGCTTCAAGTGGCCATACTTGGGTTGGTTCAAAGAGCCTGCGAGAACATTAATATTTGGGAAAATTTTAAAAATTTAAAAATAATTAATGTAATATAATTCATAATTAAAATCAATTTTGCTTACCATATTCATTGAGAGGAGCATCATAATCGTATGTTGTGGTAATATAGGGCCCACCAGATGTTCTACCAAAATTTGTTCCACCATGGTACTAAATAATAATAATACAAAAAAAGTTATAAATAATCAATTAAATGATTTTTTATTTTTGTTGAAAAATTAGATTAATCAATTTCGTACTTACCATGTAATAATTCTGGAAAGTGCCACCAAGCTGGAAAAATCGTGCAACGGCAAATGCGAGATCCTCAGCTGTTCTGTAAGGATCTTTGCCACCCCAATTCTTGAACCTAATTTGTGAAATTAATGTTAATTAATTACAATATGAAAATATTAATTAAATTTATTTCAAAGAAAACTAACCATCCAGTCCAATTTTCTGTCCACATTTTAGGGCTATTTGGATTGTTTGGTGTGAATTGGTCACAGTACCAGCCGTTGCATGTATTTATCTGTCATCAATCATAATTTTAAAAAATAAATTAAAAAAATATGCAGGAAAATAAAGTTAATCAAAAAATAAATAAAAAAAGATAAATGAAAATTACCACTGACTCAGGAGCATCATTTTCTTGGCACATAATCCATGGAATTCCTATGTCCAAAGATTGAGCCATGTCTGCACACCAATTCATGTATGCTTTTCCAGCAGCTCCATATGATGCAATGACATTGCCATATTCATTCTCAATCTATTAAAATTTTGAATATACTTCTAACTTAATTTATGTAAAAAAAATTATACAAAATCTGATAATAAATCACTAGAATATGTAAATTACGACCAACCAACAATACTGATCGAATCAAATTTCTAAATTAAATTCAAACCTGTGCAAGGATAATAGGACCTCCTTGTGATGCAAATAGCTTCTCTTGTTTGACCATATCCACGATCAGAGACGTAAAATTTTGCATCTCATTCTAAAGATTAAAAACATGAAGTCAAAATAAATATTACGAATATTAAAAAAATTGTATTTCATAATTACTAATATTAATTAATTTTTAAGAAATACAATTACCATGAATACGCCATTGGCAGTACGTAGCTGAATGCCAGGCATGTTATGCAACCACACAGGAAATCCTCTGGACATACATAAAAATCATAATTAATATTATCATATAAAAGTAAATAATTAATTATGAAAAAAAAGATTAAAATCTTATTATATGATTATATTAATTTTTGTTTTGAATTAATTAAAAAACAAAACTAAGACATTGCACATACCCAAAATTCCATTCAGCACAAACATAAGGTCCAATACGAAGAACGGCATGGAGGCCTTCCTCTTGGATTGTCTTGATGAACCTTATCAGATCCAAATTGCCACTAAAATCATACTGTCGGCGCAGTGGCTCATGAGCATTCCAAAATACGTAAGTCTCAATAGCATCTAATCCTCCTTCCTTGGCTTTCCTTATCAAACCGGGCCACATCTGTTCATCCAAAGAAAAAAAAAAGGTGAAAAATCGAACAAGTTAGAACTTATGTACACAAAAATCACATAAAACCCGAGAGTTGGAATAAAATCAAAGTTAAAAATTACAATAGACAAATTAATGACAAAAAAACTTTTTAGTAGTTCACTTAAATCTTCACTCTATAACTATACAAGTAGTTATATATTACAATGAAAAAAAATAAATTAAACATATAAAATTATGTAATAAATATTATATTTGCACCTCTGAAGTGCTTCTTGGGTAATGTATAGAGCCAGAGATGAGGATTTTTCGTTTTCCATCAATTGTGACGGCCCTTCCATCATGAGAAACTTCGATTGCAAAGGTTGAAACAGCCAAACTTAGAAGTGAAAAGCAAACAAACAAGAACGAAAAATCGATCTTCATTTGGCGATGGGATGGGAAGGGAAGAGAAGTAACTATGAACAAAAAATGATTAAGTTTGTCGACTATTTATAAGATCAAATAGAGGATTTTCAAGATTAGAGATATTCTTATCTGAAAAAGATTTTAGATCAAATGTAATCATATTCAGTTATTTTTGTTTGAAAATAGATATTTTCTAGTATATTATCAAGAATCCTGATTACACCAAATTGCTTGTAAGTTGTAATCCGCACTTATAGTTAGTAAACCAATTGTTAGATAAGAAGTCTAATTAATTTATATAACTAATTCTATTGTATTTTGTTTAATTCACATATGCGCAAAGGATCATTTAAATTTGAATTTTGAAATAATGTAATTTGATCACCTCACATGTAGTTAAGTAATACTATTTGTTGAATATTGTTTATATACTAATTATGTGTCTAAATACACTCATATATATATATACACACACGTATATACTTGTATTTATATCATAAAAATGTGTGTCTCTTAGTAATTTGTGTGTATCCAAAAGCAACGGAAATGAGAATGCTGATAGCCAGCATCATAATCATCAACATTTTATTTATTTCCATCTCTAAGTTTTCTAATTTTAAAATCTTTATCATACCTAATGATGAAAGAGGAAGATACGCGATTAAGATAAATAATTAAAAACTTGGGTTGAGTTTGATTTGTTAGACATAACTAACTAATTTTGAACAATAATCTTTTTCGTTCGATAAGATTTGAGGATTAGTTCAAACTCAACTCGATTAGTTAAAAGTAATAAATTATATTTAAAATATTGATGTTCGTTTGATTTAATTAAAATTTGTTTGAGTTTGAATTCTTAATAATAACGTCAAGATAATGTACAATTTCAAACTCAATAAAGAATTCAAATCAAACTTTAAAATAGCAAATTATATTTATAATTTCATAGCTTGACTCTTGTTCAATTTAATTAAAATATGGTATTTACTTATTAATAACTTATTAAATTTTAAGTTTTACTCTGTTGGACCTCCTGGAACTTATTGTGGACCCACAATCCAATAAAACTACATAGAATTTAAAAAAACAATATGAAAAATTATAAAATTTATTTTTTAAACTTTTAGAATATTCCAAAAAATCTTAGTCAGCGTAAAGGTTTAGATGTTCATGGAATGTTATAGACATTTAAAGGAGATAGTAAATTTATCTAACTAAAGACAGGTAAGCGAGCAGGAAAGCTTTCAAAAAGTTACTCTATGAAATATGTTTTGGAATATGATCTAAAACTTTTAGAAAGTTTTTAACAGTTCTTTCACCATTAGATATTTTTAATCTTCAAAGTTCATTTGAGAAGACAAAAAATATAAAGGAAGTGAGACCTACTTTTAAGCAATCAAAATTGAAAATCGAGTTTGAAAAGCTAGCAATGCAGTATGTTTTGGGCAACTGATATTATAAAATAGTGCGCAAAATAAATGGAAGACCCCACTTTTAATTTATTATTAAAAATTGAAAAAATGTAGATCACGTTAGAGGGCTCATAATTCAATCCTTAATTCAACTAAGAACTGAATTAATTCGATCACTGAACTAGAAATAAAGCTAGGATTTACAATGGAAAATAATAAATTAAACACAAAAAATCATGTAATAAATATTGAATTTGTATGTCCAAAGTGCATCTTTGACAATGAACAGAGCATGAGATAAGAAGTTTTCATTGTCCATCAATTGTAATAACTGTTCCATCGCGAGCAGCGGCAATTGCAAAAAGGTGCAAGCAATCAAACTAATCAGTGCAAAAAAAAAAACAAACAAAAAAGCAAAGAATTAATCTTCATTTTGAAATGGGATGGGATGGTAGGTAGCTATGAGTATAAATTGGTAAGTAGCTATGGGCATAAATTGCTCAAGTTGGTTAACTATTAATAAGTTTAATTAAAGGGTAATAAAGATTAGAGATATTCTTATATAAAAAAGATTTTGAAGCAAATATAATCATGTTCAGTTATTATTGTTTGAGAATGGATATCTCTGAGTATATTTATGTAACTAATTCTATTTTATACTTTTATTTAAATATGCATAGGGATTATTTAAATTTGAATCTTAAAGTGATGTAATTTTGATCAATTCACCAGTGATTAGCTATATTTGCTGATGCTATTTTATAGTTACATTATATGTATATATATATATATATTTGTGTATAAATACACTCACATACGTATATCCTTATATTTGTATCATAAACATAAGTGTCTCATAGTCATTTGTATGTTTTTAAAAGCTATGTAAATAGCATCATAATCATCAATTAGTATGTGCCCGATGCATTGAAAATAATTTAAATATTAAAATATATTATTTTATAATAATATTCATTTTAATTCATGTGATTGAAGACAAATAAAGTTATTTTTATCATTTTAAGAAAGTTAGTTTATTATTGAAAATAAAAAATACATATTTCAGTTAAAAATATGAAAATTGAAATTATTTACATTTAAGTATATTTTGGAATATCAGTAAATGTTAATTTTAAATTTATAAATTACATATAGATTTTTAGTTAAGATAGTATAGTTTTAGAAAACATTTGTGAAAAAGTAAGAAGAAAATGGAGTAAGACAGTTTTATTCAGAACTTGAGGTATTAAAAATGAATTGTTTGTCAATAGAGTAATTATAAGATTTTTTTTAATATTTCATCTATACTAACAATTTATATTGGGCATGCAATATCTTAAAAGTTAAACTATATCTTAAATAATATTATTTGATATAATTTTGAGAAGTAAAATTTATTTTATTTTTAGTTGTTTTATAAAAAATTATCAAGTAATATATATTATATAAATGTTACAAAAAATTAAATAGATTTTCTATATTCAACTCAATTTATAAGACCAAATCATTTTTTATTAATTTCTTTTATAAAAATAAAATGTATAGCTAAATTTAATATAATAATTAGTCTCATTCACATGTTCTTGATTTAACACTATTACATCCAAGCATTAACATTTGTATGTATAAAAAAAATATATTCTAAATGTGAATTTTTATTAAGCAAAAAATACGCAAATAAATATACATGCAATATAAATACAGTTAATTAGGGAAAAGTAGCCAAATCTACTTTCAATTTTGCAATCAATCCCTCCACCATCTAGTCAAAATTTTCTTTTCTTTTCTTCTTCTTTTTTTGAATCCACTCGCCAATTGAATTAAAAAAGACAAAAACAACCCCACTTAAATTGAAAATACCAAGAGACACTCCATCAACCACTCACAAAACACGTTTCTTCAAAATAATTTTCCCCCTCCCCATTCATGTTTTTCTTCCTTTTCCTTTCATCTTCAAGACCGATTCTCACTCTCTTAGGTGATGCTATGTTCGCCTTCTTCTCGTTGGTGCTACAGCAATTGGCCTTCAATTCTTTCTTTCCTTTCTTATTTTTGAACTAATTTGTTACCATTTCTTGTGTTGCCCAAGCTAGAAGGATTAGTATTTTCGCTCCTCAATTACATTGTTTACAAGGTAAGTTTTATAATTCTCTCCTCTATTATTTTGTATTGAAATACTAAAAGAATTTTCATACATTTCTTTGTTTGCTTCTTGTTTTATCTTAGTTTTAATTATTTTAGGCCTAATTTTGATATACTCAATTAATCCACAATCAATCACTTCTTTTATAACAACATGTAATGTAAGTTTTTTCATAATTGGATATTATCAATTTATACTTCATTTGTTGTTTTAATTGTATATTTCAATTATCAATTATCTGAATTTAATAATTAAAAAATGTATATAAGGTATAGTGTAAATTAGTTGTTTTAAGAATATTATTTGATTTATGCTGTATACAAAGTATATAAATCATGTTTAAATATTTCTTAGGCATTCATTCCTACAAATGCATCCTTAATATGATTAATATTATTTTCAAATAATATGGTAGCAAAATTCAAAGTTTTGGTATTTAAATTGTGAGTTGCAGTACACAAAATTTCTAATTCAGTGTTCTGTGCAAGTTTTTTTGGTACAAAAATTTAAACTTTCTCAATATTTAAATTGTGAGTTGTAGTTATATATGTCTCTCTTTTCTATAGAAATAATGGCTAAACCTCAAGGACCTACACACCAAATTATCGAAGATAATAGAGACTCTAAGCTATATTCTCAGTGCTCTTCAAGGTACTTTAAAACATGTTATGAAGGAGCTAGATGGTAAGATGAGCTTTAGACACACTTGAGCATATTGTTGTACAAAAAATGGGGACCTAGACTATGAAGTCTATGTATAGCTTTGGGTAGAGTGTTCTACAAAAAAATATCAAGAATTTTAGGAATATACAAATAATTGTTCTATAGATGCACATTGAACACATATTGTTGCAAAAATTCTTACCGATGAGTATGGTTTAATGTATTCCTGGGCTCGATGATGATATTCAGATAGTTATTATCCAGATGAATTTACTTTTTGTATGTGGATATTGAGATGATTGTTTTAGTATTTCTAACATTCTTACTGTATATTATTTATAATTTGTGTATTGGATGATCATAATGAATGATGTTTACAATTTATAGTATAATTTGGATTTATAAATAGACACTGGTATATATATGTGTTACAAGTTAGCTAAAAATAAGTGCACAACTAGTGATAACTTAATACACAAATGTAGTTTTAAATTAAAGTACATAATTGCCAAAATTAGGTACTTTTTTGCAGATTCCAGTATGAATGAGAGCACAAGTGCTTAGATGTTAGTATTTTTGTTCCCAACCATTTCAACATGTGCTATTACGAGCATTATTTGAAGAAAATATGATTTTATTAAATTAGAGTGTTTTATGTGTTCTTCCAAGCATTAACTTGAGGTTAAACTCAACCTTCGGAAAAGCAAGTACAAAATCATGCAAAATAAGTGCATAAATAGGGAAAAGTCAGTACATAAACATAGTTCCAAAGTATGTAATTGCGAAACTAGGTACAGTTTTTCAAATTTCCGGTATCATTCTCAACACATAAGGAACTAAATTCAATTCGGCCTAATCTGGTCCTTACATGATTATAAGACCATGACGAATTAGTCTTAGGATTCATATAGTCATAATAACTGGTTCAGTGGTTTTTGATGGTGGTGTCGGGAGGATTCATTTGGCCCATGCATCAATAATTTATATTATTATGAATGATAGCGCAAATGGTTAGAAATAGGTGTTTAAATTATCATGATTATTTTTTCAACAAACCATAATTTTGTCGCATTAGGGTTTCTTATTTGTTGTTCCACACATCAAATCGAGCCTCAACTTGATCTTTGAAAAAGCAAGTACAGAAATCGCATGATAGGTACACAACATTGGCAAATTAAGTACGTAAATGCTAATACTTGGTACTTTTCTATAGATTTTCGATATTATTCTCAGCACATAAGTGATTGAGTTCAATTTGACCTTATTTGACCATTACATGATCATAAAACTATGGCGTATTAGTTCCAAGACTCATATAGTCATGGTAGGTTCACTAGTTTTCGATGGTGGTGTCAGGAGTATTCATTTGGCGCATGCATCAATGGTTTATATTACTATGAATGAGAGCGCAAATGGTTGAATGTGTTGCAAACCATTTCAACACATATTATTACAACCATTTCTTCAACAAACCACGGTTTTGTCATATTAGTATGTCTTATATATTGTTCCATGCATCAAATTAAGCCTCAGCTTGGCCTTTTTAAAATTAAGTACAAAACACGTATAATAGGTACACAACATTAGCAAATTAAGTACACAAACGCAATTTTGAAATACACAAATGCCAATACTGAGTACTTTTATGTAGATTTCTGGCATCATTCTCAGTACATAAGGGATTGAGTTCAATTCAGCCTAATCTAACTATTGCATGATCTTAAGACCAAAGCATATTAGTCCTAGGACTCATATAGTCATGATAGTTTCATTGGTTTTCAATGGTGGTGTTGGGAGGATTCATTTAGCTCATGTATCAATGGTTTATATTACTCTGAATAAGAGCGTAAGTGATTGAATGAGCAGGATGTGGGTCTTTATGTTTCCAACTAATTTTCAGTATCATTCTCAATGTATGAGGGGAAATTTTCCATTCTGCCTAATTTGAGCATTTCATGATCATCATACCACAAAATATATTCAAAATATTTTATTGGGTACTTTTTTTCCGCATATCCAATGTCATTTTTAACAGAAAATAATATTTTTATCTAAATTAAAGTATATAATAGATTTGGTAACGTATCTAAAAAACATGTTACATTGCACTACATGTAATACCAAATATTCCAACATGTACTATGTTTTATTGGGTTGCTCCACACGTTGAATTGAGGTTAAATTTATTCTTTGTAAAAGCAAGTACAAAAGCCCTTATGGTAAGTACACAATAAGTGTAGTTTTGGTACATAAACAAATGTTTGAAACATATAAGTGCCTAAAATGAGTACTGTTTTTCACATATACAGTATCATTTTTAACAAAAAATGATATTTTTATATATATTTAAGGTATCCAATAGATTTGGTAATTTATCTAAAAATCGTGATACATTGCACTACATGCAATACCAAATATTCCAACATGTACTATGTTTTATTGGGTTGCTTCACACATTGAATTGCTGCTAAAATTGTTCTTCGTAAAAATAAGTACAGAGGCCCTGATTGTAAGTACACAATAAGTGCATTTTAAGTACATAAATGCATTTTTAAAGTACATAAATGCCTAAATTGGTTTTTTTTTATGAATATATAATATTATTGTAAATAGAAAATGGTATATATTGCATTACAAGTAATACCAAACATTCCAACAAAAGGTCAACCAAAAAATAAAAAAGGTAAAAATTAGCAGCTATCTTAGGTCTATGAGCACCATGTAATTCTTCCGACATTAATTGTATCCCCTTCATATGCTCTCTTCTTGTAGATTAATAATGAATAAAAAAATATATTAGTTACATAGGAATGACAAGAAGGTATAACAAGCATACATATGCAACATAATGGTAAGAAAGTACGTTAAGAACATCAAGCTATTCTAGTTAGTCATTGCTTCTTTGCATGTATGACAGTTATGCTCGGTTCTACCACATCGCCTACGCCTCAGTGTCTGAATATCAATTTGAGATATGACCTAACTGAGGTCTCATTAGAGTTATGCTCTCAAAAATAGACATGATATATAGTTTCCCATTGTACATGCAACTCCCTAATAGTTGAATTTGAGGCTCTTCTCCACTACCCAATATTTTCAATCTAAAAAAAAATTAAAATAACTAATACTCACCAAAGATTACACTGCTGCTTTACCGTGCAACAATAGAGACAAAGTAGACCTACTTCTTGCTAGTATGTTGTAGCTGATTGTAGAAAAGGAAAAGAAAAGAAAAGGAGAAAGAAGCTTCCTTCCATTGTAGGAAGATGAACAGAAAATATATATATATATATATATAGAGAGAGAGAGAGAGAAAGGTTTAGGAAATAAAGAAAAGGAAAAAAAATACCATTAAAACTAATGCCATTTCAGTCATTTGAAATGAGTGAAGAGTGAAGTCAAAATTGAAACTTCACATGGGACGTCCAAACTAAGAGAGATATGGGTGGGGACTGAATATTAAATCAAAATAGATTTAGAGATTTATAAATAAGATACCCATATAAATATTGCAATGCGCAAATAAATATACTTAAAAAATAAAATATTGTGCTTATTGACTATTTAGTTGATCATTCATTAGTTTTAAAAAAATTAATTACACTAACTATATATTTATGTTCCTTATAAAATAATTGAGATTAAGTTCTTCATTATTGTTTTGTTGAAAAGATGTAGACCTTAGTTGAAAATTTTGATAATATAATGATGATGTTGCATGAAAATGTAGTTAGGGTCCTTTTCGAAAATCAATGTAGTATTGGACTTCTACTCCTGTAATATATGTGCATAATATAAGAGCTCTAGGTATAAAAATGATTGCTTAGGGCCTATTTGGTTTCATTTCCATACCCCATTTTTATATTTTCTACTATTTAAAAATGAAAACACATAATTTTTATATATTTTCAATCAACATCATTTTCTTTTTCAATTTTCAAAGCATATTTTCCAATAACCTATATATCTTCTCTCAATAACGTATATATCTTTTCTCTCTATTTTATTATTTCTATCTCTCTCCACTTATAACCTACTAAACCAACATAATCATTACTTTAATACTTTTCCAACAATTTATCTAAATTTAATCTCATTTTCAACTCATTTTCACTAATTAACTTTTCAAATTTTGAAACTGATATGAATAAAAATTAAAAATGAAAATAAAACCAAACAAGCCCTTAGATTTTTTTATTTTTTCAAAACACTTGCGGATTAGTACTTATACTAGCTAAGTTCTTGGTGGGCTATGGTCTCCTTGAGTTGAGGAACCCATCTTGAGTGGGCTTAAATTCTTTGGCCCCTTATTCATTTAATCGATTTAGCCTCTTAATTTTATTTTTTTTGTTCTTAGAATTTTAATTTATCATATCAAAAGATAAAATTAAGAATTTGTAGTTATTGTGGGAAGTAATTCTTGTATTTGAGATGAATTTTAAATTCAAATTAAATCATTAATTATATACTATATGTGTGTTTTATCTAAAAATATTTGGCATATCTAAAAAAGATTATTTTAAAAAGAATTAAATTTTAAAAACTCTGCTAAGTTTAAAACCTACATGTATTAAATAGTTTTAATATGTTTACTTTGTGTATTTATTTTTCTTAATGTCAAGTAGGTATGGAAATAGGCTAGTCTTTGGCTTAAAAAAGCCAGGTCTATTATACAAATGACAAACCTAAAACTAGTTTATTGTCTATAATAGGCTTTTTTTTAAGGCTAGGCTTGGCATTTTCAAAAATCCTAAAATAGTAGCCCGACTTGAAAGCCTACTTAAAAGTCTATTTTTCACTAATGCTTCAATTAAGTCTAAACATCGCATAAATCTAAATTTTTAATATGTTCAAACTCATAATAAACCTTGATAGGCAACAATTAAAATGACAAACAATAAAAGCATAATTATAGAAGTTCAAATCTAAGTATAAAATAGTATCAGTTTATCATAAAAAAATATTAAATCAACATAAAGGATTACATAAATGACTAATTAAAGAAATCAAATATAATTAGTTATTTAACATTATATTAGTATTATTGTGTTTTTTTACGTGAAAAAGATAAACGAGCCAATCTATTAGACTACAAAATTTAGAAGAGCCCAAGTTTAACATATTTAGTTTAAAATGTTGCTTTTTAAGCCTTGGCATAGCTTTTTTGTTAATTAGGTTGGACCAAACTAAGTCATAAGTAGGTTAGGCCAGAGCCCCTGATGAATAGCTTGACCTATTCTCATCCCTAATTGTTAAGGTATTTTTTATCACATTGTATGTCCCAACCAGAAAGATGGTCTGTGAAGGGGTCTAAGGTGGAACCTACAGCTAAGAAACAAACGTTAGGCTAGCCGAGTGGGTCCTCGGCTAAGACCCTATGATGCTTAAGTTAGTCACTCGACCTTGAATAAGATTGAGCAGAGTCACAGCTGTATGAGAGCATTTTTGCTTACCATTGTATCAGGAGGATTATTTATTTATAGTGTCTACTTGTGAGTAAAAGGATAAATTTTGCCTTGATAGGCTTTTTATGCAATTTTCGCGAATAGGGACAATTTCGGTCATTTCAACCTGAGCTTATACCTTGCAACTATTGACCAGTTTAGTACTGTTCAGGCAATTTTGCTAAACGAAGAGGGTGACCATGTCACCTTTAATGCAGAGGTGAAATGCTGCCATAATAATAAATACGGACAGATAGGTGATTGAAGCGTATTTAATGACGTGAAAAGGGCGGTGAAGATCGCCACTAATAGCCATTAAACATTTAGTTTTGCTCATATCAAGGTTAAGGTCAACCAAATCAACCACTATGGTCAACTGAACTTGAAAAGTGGTTGACCAGAAACATTATCATCTGACCTCACGGTCAAACTTAGGCTTGATTTTATCTGGGCAATAAGCTTATTGGGCTTAAGCCCCTAATGGGCTAGTCTTATATCATGAGTCCCCCCCCCCACTCCAAAGTCCAACCTTAAGGCGATCAGGGTTTGAAGTAGTTTCTAATAGTTAGCGAGAAAGTGAATTTCAAAACTTGACGAGAGAGGTGTTGGCGAGAACCATTATTGGCAATTACATGAAAATTTATGCGAGGGTAACTAGTAGTTATGCATTAATTAATCGATTATTGGTTGCTTTAGCCAGTTGGGCTTCCAAGGTGTGTATAAATAGCAAATTTTCACCGCTTATTTTAACTTTTACCACTACACTTTTGAGGTCGAAAGGTGAAGAATTCTAGTCGATCCTCGAGATTTATTGATCCTTGGATATCCACGCAAATCTTTTCTAAGTCGTTTTGCTGCGTTCTTAGATTGTGAAGTCTTAAATCTGTATAATGTCGAGTTCTAGCTTAAATTTTGAAGCTACACAATCTGTCTCGAATAGCGAGGCTAAGTCAAGTGAATCTTTGAGTGAGAAGTGGAGTGCTCCAAATCAGGTTTAAGTAGTTGTGCACGGTGGTAAGAAAAAGGTAGGACCTTCTAGTCCCTTAGTGGAGTATGTAGATGAGGCAGGATTATCAGGGTATGGTGGGCAAGAGGGAAAAATGGTAGTAGAGGAAGTCCCTCGGTCAAGCAGTCGATTACTTACAATAACACATTATAGCGATATCGTGTCAACAATATCATCGAATGACCTAAGGTCGATAAGAGAAAAGTACCATGTCCCAGATGTGTTTGAAGTGATAAAGCCTAGTGCTTTTAATGGGATGCACACACCCCCAATGATTGCATAACTATTTTTTAAGATGCTATGAAGTGTGGCCTTAGGTTTTTGTTGACACACCTTATAGTCGACTTGCTGAGAGGCCTACAGGTCTGTATAACCTAATTACTACCCAAGTGTTTTGCTCTTATGTACAACTTTGTTGTTTTAATGTAAATTCTCAAGAAAGTTCCATCTTGGGCAAATTTTAGCATCTCTTTCATTTACCCATATCCCGCAAGTTAAACTTGGTAGGGGAATCTAGGTTTTACTATCTAATAGCCCAACCCAGTAGAAATGCATTTAGGACTCTTTCCTCATCATATGGTCAAAAATGAAAAAAGTGATATTTCTATGTTCGTCTCCTACTAGTGTCAGATTTGATATTCTAAGGGGGTGGATGAGAGGTAGGGTCGAGTTGGATGTCTTCAACAATCCTCCTAAAATAATATCTTTGTTCAAGATCTACTCAAATACGGTGAGATGGATATCTCGATGTTCATAAGAGATAGGAACTTAGTTCTTGTAGGGCCGTTGACCGCCGCATTAAGGTTGTATACCAATGCACAATTAGGTAGAGGCCAACTTCTATAAATTGACTGTTATTTTTTATTGCCAAGTTTTTTATCAATAACTGATTTGAATAATGTTTTAGGTCGATCGATCATGAATTGGGCTAGGCAGATTGCTATGTGTAAACAACAGGAATCTCAGCAATGTAAAGAAGTTGCCGCAACTCAACAGGCGGTGACTGCTCAAACAGGTGGAGTGAGTTTTGAGGTTGCGGTAGGTGCAGAAGTGGCTGCAAGCACAAGAGTTGTGAGCAGTTCTCCCCCAACAAAGAGAAAATCAGTGGAGATCGTGGCAAAGAGCATTCCAAAAAAGACTGTAGTTGAAAAGGGAAAGACGAAAGTGGTGGAGAATGAAAAGGCCACCTATGGGACACTCCATCCTAACTAGCTCTTCAATTTGCCATCTATCCTTGAATCGTGATTCGGGGAGAAGGTAGGGGTGCTCAATAATGTGACAATAATGGGTGCGGGCGCAACCTCGCTAACGCTGCCAACTATTCCAACAACATGGTTGTTCTAGTGTGACCAAGTGGAAATGTTTAATTACGAGTAGGTTGATGCATTGAAAACTTTTGCTTATCATGCTAACATGGTATGTTTAAGGTCAAACTTTAACAGATGATGCATTTCAAAAGACTACTAATTTTGGGATTGACATTTTTGCAAGTCGGGCAATGGGGCTATAACCTTCATCATCGGCATGAGCTATGCGAGATGCAACGGCATTGGTTGCTGGACAAATATCAAAGTTTGGAGAAGGAACAAAGCGAGATGCCTATCGACTCTTTGGAATATAGGGTCGTCGAATTAGCAAAGCAACTTAAAGAAAAAGATATCAAACTACTTGCTGTCGTGGAGAGAAAGAACAAGGTCAAGGATCAACTGAAAAAGACCATGAGCTCTATCTAAGAAGCTGCTAAATCAAGTCGAGCACATGGCTATGATAGTATGATGAGATTCGCCAGCTCGAAATTTTTCAAAGTGCTACATAGGATCTAGAAGGGGGTCATCCAACAATTTATGCTTTTATTGGCCTTCACTGAAGTGAGCATGACATTTAGCAAGGATGATGTGTAGAAAGCTTTTGATTGGGTTGTAAAGTAACTCAAATATATGGGGTACAAATTCTATCCTAAAGACAAGGCAAGACTTAGTGTGAATAAAGATGAACGTCTTCAAGCATTCAATGAGGGTGCTCTAATTGAAGGTGGCAAAATTGTTTATCCTCTTATCCCCTAGGTTGCATTAATAGGTAAAGAGTTTAGGTTCACTGGTGAGTTTGCCCTAGAAATAAAGAACAACAAAGTCGACATGGAGAGTTTCTTTCTAGAGAGAGGCTGGGTGTTCCTAACTAAGGAGTCAGGGCCTTCCCAACCTATGAGGCTAAGTCAAGTAAGGGCTCCAGAGCAAAAGGTTGAGGGACCTCTTTTGAGTGCCTTAGTAGACTCGACAGATGAGATTCTTAAGGCCATGAATAAGGTTGTTGCCAAAGTAGTTGCTCGATAGCAGGAGGCCGCGAGGTAGAGCTAGATAATTTTGTATCTTTTTTATTTTATTATTGCTTTTTGTTTATGTAAGGTCCTAAAGGGCCTGTAAATAACTTGCCGCTTAATGAAGTAATTTGTTTGACTTGAAATCCTTTTACTTTTATAAGTCATTTGCTATTTTAGCATGCTTGGAAAGCAATGTCATTATTTGGCTTTAGAGATTATTAGTTTGATAGTCTAATCAAACTAATAATTTTGAATTAGTCAACTAAGATCACGCGACCGTGGGATCGACATAGCTATTACTTGAAGACCAAACTAATCAATTAAAATCATGCCACTATGAGGCCGACATGATTTGTATATGAAGGCCATACTAAACTCAAATAGTGCGATTGTGAGTTGACTTAGTTGTTACTTGTCAACTAAATTAGGTAGTCTTGAATTGTGTGACTACAGGTTGCGCAATAGCGTTTGTTAGCATAATGTAGTTTATACATAAAATTTTCTGAGGTTGATAGCATTCAATGGCATTGGCAATTCATTTCTGAACGATCGGCTAGTCAACATAAATTATGCTTTGCCACCTTTGCCACTAAGTATAGGCCCTCCCATTTTGGGTCGAGTCTACTAATATTTCAAGAGACTTCAATTTTCTTGAAAATGAGGTTGCCTACCTTCAAGAATCTAGACTTCACTCCTTTGTCATAATGCTTTGCCATGATTGATTTGTACCTTTGCATCTTAGAAAAAGTTTGCTGTATAAGCTCGTCGAATTCATCTAAAGTGAATTTTGACTCTCTCACCCTTAGCCTTTAGACTTCTATATTTTTTGATGGTACTCTACCCTCTTTGATGTAAGCTTTAATCTCATCAATCTAGGTGTTACCTATGGTGTTCACTGCAAATACGCTACTCCATTAGGGGTTGGCAATGATAGGCTATTGAAACTAAAAAGGTGACAGTTTTGTCTCTGGTACCTTTTGATGAGGTAGCAAACTTTGAAAGTGTGTCCACTTTCTCATTTTCTAACCTAGGCAGTTGACTAAGTGTGAACTTTTCAAATGGTTATTCCAACTTCTTGACTTCATTGAGATAGGCATTCATGGTCACATCTCTCACATCAAAATTACCTTGAAACTGTTCGGCAACAAGTTGAGAGTCAGTAACAACTACTAAGTATTTAACTCCTCTATTTAGAGCCATCCTCATTACAGTAATAAGAACTTTGTATTCAGCCTCATCATTGGCAACAAGATAATTTACCTTGATGGCAAAATCATATTCTTTTGCCTGGGGAGAACATAATAAAACACCTACTCCCTCTCCCAAACTCGTAGCCGATCTATCTACATGTAAAGACTAAATCAGTGGCTGTTGTTCCTAGAGTGATGGCAGGTCAACCCGCTCAACCACAAAACCTACTAGCACTTACACTTTTATAGCAACTCGAGGTTAGAACTTAAGATTGAATTCTCCTAGCTCGATGGCCAATTTGGTCAACCTCCCTAAAGTATCAAGCTTAGAGAGTACTTGTTTCAAAGGTTGGTTTATTAACGATGACAGTGTGGGATAGAAAATAGGACCTCAATTTCCTCGTGGTTGTGAATAATGCCAACATGAATTTCTCAATCTCCAGGTAATTATGCTTAGGACCTTGCAAGATTTTACTGTTGTAATATACTAGATTACTTGTCCCTTATTGAATTGACAGTAGGACTAAACTAACTACAACCATCGACATGACCAAATACAAATGTAATATTTCTCCAATCATAAGTTTGGCCAACACTAGGGGTCAAGTGAGGTACTCCTTGAGTTCAACCAGAGCTTGGTCACATTCTTCTATCCATTGAAACATTTTAGCACTTCTCAAGACCCCAAATAATGGTAAACTTTTATTTGTCAAACGCGCAATAAACCATCCCATGGCAATAATTCGCCTGACTAGCTTTTGCACATCTTTAACTGTCTTAAGCGATGAGATATCCTGTATAGCTTGGATTTTTTAGGGATTGGCTTTGATGCCCCATTAATTGACCATGTATCCAAGAAACCTACCTCCCCTGACTCTAAAAGTACCCTTGCTTGAATTGAGTTTCATGCCAATAGCCCGAAGAATGGAAAAAATATGGGCTAGATCAGCCAAGTGGTTCTCTTGTTTCTCTGTTTTAATGATCATGTCATCTACATATACCTCAATGGTTCGACCTATCTCATTTTTAAACATAAAATTAACCAATCATTGGTAGGTTGCACTAATAGTTTTTAACCCAAATGGCATAACTAAAAAGCAATATACACTATTTGGCACTACAAAAAAAGTTTTATCTCGATCCTCAGAGGCCATAAAGATTTAATAATATCTTTGAAAAGTATCCATCATGCTCAAAAGATCACACCCTACAGTGGAGTCGACTAACAAGTCTATACAAGGCAGAGAATACGAGTCTTTAGGGTATGCTTTATTAAGATCAGTGAAATCATTACACATTCTCCATTTTTCCTAATGTTTGGGGACCAAAACTACATTATATAGCCAACTAGGGTATTGAATCTCAACTATATGGCCTACCTTCAGACGCTTGTTGACCTCCTCTCGTATGATCTGGGTCCTCTCAGCATTAAAAGCTTTTGTCCTTTGTTGAACTGGCTTGAACGTATGGTCAACATTAAGATGATGAATGATGATCTCGAGGTCGATACCTTGTAAGTCAACGGCTTCCCATACAAAAACATCAATGTTCCTCCTGAGAAAATCAATGAGCATGCATTCTATATTACCTCCCAAACTTGTCCCTATATGGGTCGTTTTGTCAGGATTTCTTAGCTCCAACTTGACAAACTTGAATTTTTTGACAGGCTCGACTTGGGTGTCCTCAATTTTTCTCTTTTTATTAACATGCCCATCCTTAAGTCTCATTATTGGGATGTCCCCTAAAGATTTCCGCTGGGGTCGAACCTTAGAGAGCTTAGCTCAACCAAAATGGTGTAACATCACCATGCCTCGTTAACATTGCACAGCATTTCACCAATTCCTATTTATGTAGGAAACTTAACCTTCATATGGTAAGTGGATACTGTTGCTTGAAAATCATTTAAAGTTGGTCTGTCGATGATGGCATTATGAGCAAAAGGTGTGTCCACTACAAAAAAGTTGTTCATCAAGGTACAGCTCTTGGGAGCTTCCTCGAAGAGGTAGTTAAATTAATAGAACCTGCCGAGATGATTTTTGATCTCTCAAATCCAACCAGAGGTGTCCTAATAGGATCGAACTTCAACTTCCCTAGCAACATTCTGTTGAATGTAGATAAAAAGATGACATTTGCAGAGCTGCCATTGTCAATCAACACCTTTCGAACCTTGAAGTTGGAAATTTTCACGGAAACCACTAAAGGGCAGTCTAAGCTTCCACCAATACCTTGACCCCCCAAATGCTTTAGGTCAAAATCTGAGAAAGAAATGGGCTCGACAATAGTAGCAAGCTGGTAGACCGGCTTGGCATTTGTCCATTTGTTAGACTCAAGATGCCTTTGCACCTGCTTCCACGTTGACCTCAACACCTTTTCCCCCAAATGGGCTCTTGGCAATCATGTCAATTACACCTCTCAAGGTGGGTGTCATCTTTCATTTTTTATTTTTCTTTCTCCTCATGCCTTGGGCTCGAGATCGTTTTCTCTAGGGAGTCTGGTCGGACTGAGCTATGGCCTGTAGAGCTTTCTGATCCATATACTTCTTGAGGTGGCTCTATCTAATGAAGCGCTCAATCTCATCATGGAGGTTGAAACAGTCTTCTGTGTCATGCTTCTTTTGATAATGGAAATGGCAATACTTTTTTATTTTTTCATAGCTTCCATTTCCATGAGCTTTCTAGGTATTTTCAAAAGGTTGTCATGTTAGATTGCTAACAGGACCTCCTTCTGAGATGAGTTCAAGGGTACATAATTATGCAAATGCTTTATGGGAGATCGATGACCTTATTTCTGATATCTGTCATCCTTCTCCTTTTCTTTTCTCTTGTTAAACTCTCCCCCTCCAAACTTTATCTTATTCATCTCTTCTTAAGTCATGTATCTTTCTACCGAGTCAAGAAGTTTTTCCATTGTATGTGAGTGTTCTCTAACTAAAGCATTAGCACACTCTTTATGTCTCAAACCCAAAAACATAACATCAATTAAAAACTCAATATGGGATTGTCAATTTTCAAGACCTCGGTATTAAACCTGGAGAAAAAATCCCCCAAAGATTCATCTTCATTCTGCTTTACTGTATGCAGATAGGTATAGGGCAACTTCACTTTCCTCTTGCTAGTGAATTGGTGCACAAAGCTAGTCATAAGAGTATATGGACGCCAACTCGAGTTTTACAAGCTAGTTTAATGCTATTCCTTGAAAAGTGGTGACCAACATCTTTACATGTATGTGATTATTGTGATCATGTAGTTGTATTATATACTCCAACTATAAGAGGTGTTCATTCGAGTCTGATGACCATCATATAAGGCAAACTAGTAGGGACCTTCGAGTCGAGAGCTATACGCTCCTCAATGATTTTAAGAATGAAATGAGACTCACTCCCCCATCGAATTTAGGGAGCAACATCAGCTTGGGTTTAGTACAGATTTCTTTTTGAAATTTCCTCCAATATCTTGTTAAGTTGTTGGACCTAGTGTGATACCTCTTCCCATTCTTCTTTGTTGGCCTTAGATATATATCTATTCGATTTAGGCCAAGGACGTTCAACCCACTCGCACTGCTGGGCTTGATTGGGTCAAATCTACTAGTCTACTAAGTCTACCACCTCTTCATGAGGGAAATGATGGGGCTCACAACAAAGGAAACGGCCCAGGCTCAACCCACGCCTATTAAGCAGACAACATATCTCATTCTTGGCCCAACCTTCCATAGGGAGTTGTTTCTCTTGCTGCAAAGGATGAGGGGTAGCACGCGCCGTTGGTACCGATTGGTTATTATACCTCTGCAAAGGGATGGATAATTAAGCTAAAAGTTAGGCAAAAATTTGGTTGCTGATCATTTGCATAAGCTAAGGGATAGTCAAAGTGACCACTTGCTCCAGTTAAGAACTAGGACCGCTTATCTCTTGCACAGGTTGCTCCTATGGTGGAAATGATGGAAGTGAAGGTAAGCGACAATCATTTTGCCTTTCAGAGGTGGTTCACCTAGTTTATACCATTTTTGGCTAAAAATTCCTAATTTCCCATAGATAGTGCCAAAATGTTGAGGTATTTTTTATCACACTATATGTCTCGACCAGAAAGATGGTCTGTGAAGGGGTGTAGGGTGGAACCTGCAACTAAGGAACAAACGCCAGGCTAACCAAGTAGGTCCTCAGCTAAAATCCTTCAATGATTAAGTCAATCACTCAACCTTAAATAGGATTGAGCAAAGTAACAACTACATGAGAGTATTTTTGCTTGCCGTTTTACTGGGAGGATTATGTATTTATAGTGTTTGCTTGTGAGTAAAAGAACAAATTTCACCTTGACAGGCTTCTTGCACAATTTTTGCAAATAGGGACAGTTTAGGTTATTTCGACCTGAGCCCATACCTTGCAACTATTGACCAATTTAGTACTATTCAAGCGATTTTGCTTAACAGAGGAGGAGACCATGCCGTCATTAATGTGGGGTGACATAATGCATAACAATAAATACTGACAGACAGGTAGTTGAGGCGTATTTAATGCGACAAAAGGGACGGTGAAGACCGCCAACAATAGCCATTAAACATTTAGTTTTGCTCATATCAGGGTTAAGGTCAACCAAATCAACCACTATGGCCGACCAAACTTGAAAAGTGGTCGACCAAAAGCATTATCCTCCAACCTCACAATCAAACTTGAGCTTGATTCTACTTGGGCCCAATAAACTTATTGAGCCTAAGGGGCCCTAACAGGCTTGTCCCATATCACTAATGTTGAGGCATAAGAACTTATTTTCATTAAAATATCAAAGTAAGTATAACTTATTAAATATGAAATATACATCAATTATGCAAAAGAGTTTTTTTTTTTTATTTGAATCTTAGGTTTGTAATTATCCAAACGTAATCTTTTTACACATAAGTTACATGGATTTTATTTATTCGTCAGTAGAGAAATAATGTTATTTTTTTATAGTAAGTGCTACAAGTATAAATAAAAAGCTAGCTAATTGAACTAAATATGTTAAGATGCACTATGTAGATAAACATAGATTATTCATTTTTTACGTGCATATAATTAGAAGTGTACAAATTGAATAGCTAATAAATTTACTAAACCTATTATGAAGAATTACGTAATATTTCTTCCTTCATTTGACAAAATTTTGGAGTAAGTTTAACTTTTTAGCAAAATTGCTACTCTAAGTTTATACATGACGCATAGATTTTAAAATTATTAAAAGTTAAAAATATAAATGAGAAAAAATAATTAAAATGGAGCAAAATATTTATAAGTAATTTATATATTTTTTATTTATCTATTGATAAGAATAGTTTTTTAAAAAAAGTATTATAGATATTATTAATTATTCAATTCATTGAAATATATTTATCAAGACATATAATGCTATATAAAAACACAAAAAAAGCATCTTTTATGTACACATAATTAGAAATAGACAAATTATACAGCATGAATAAATTTAATGAATTCTATATGAAAACACACATAAGTTTTTCTTGATTTATTTGATAGGAGAATTTAATTAATTTCAACTACTTGGAAAATATGATGTATTTTAAATAGTCATATTTTCTAGGTATATTGTTGAAAATAAAACACATCTAGTCCTTGGAATTCAACGCCCAAAAAAATTTCAAAATGAAGGCACATTTTCCAATCTTTATCTCAAAAAACTCAAATTTTAAACCCAAAAAATCCCTCTTGATTCGTCCGAAAAGCCCTATACCCTAAAAATTACACCTATTGATATGGGATAGCCCAACAGGCCCCTTTTACAAATCATACAGCTCACGAGATCCAATGTTAAATGATATAATTCAGCAGGCCCAACAGGCCCAAGATCAGAGGATTCAACCCACTAAGCCCTGAGGCAAGTTACTTTGGTCGACCTATATCGACCCCGTATAAAAAGTCCCGTGGTTGACCCGTATCGACCTGAGGGCCTCTTCCAGAGTATTGTGACGATAGCCCAGTGGCGAAGTCAGACTGGTCGACTAGTATCGATCCCATATGGTAAGCCACGCAGTCGACCCGTATCGACCTGGAGGCTACTCCTGAACTCATCATCTAAGAGTGGTCGACATGAATCGACCCCCGATTGCAGATAGGACAAGTTGAACCTTTATGCAATGATCACACGTGGTGACAGATGTGACTACTGCATACGGATGTAACCGCTCCCACCAACCCTGACAACTTTGCCAACAACTTTGGCAGAGGCGCGCTCCTATTGCTGGCACTACCCTGGAAAATAGGAGATCGTGCCACGTGGCCCAGCCCCAAGATCTGGGCATAAATGACTATCATACCCCGGCTATGAGGAAAGCCCAAGTGTACCTGACAAGGGTACTTGGGTAAATTCACACCCTTATCAGATTATAAATCAGGCCAACACCGCCACGCTCAAGGTATTGCCAATTTACTGTTTTACTATATACTCTCGATACACTCTCTATCTCACCGGAAACCTAACTTGAGCGTCGGAGAGCCTTAGCTAGGGCAACTCCGGCTAGTTCACGTTTGCTCTTGTTGCAGATCTCAAGCCCGATATCATCTCAATCAACCGGACTTCCGGACCATCTAGCTCATTGCAGCATCACCTATCTACTCATTTTATTGCTCTACCTTTCACATCACTAATTGATTTATCAATTTTTCACTTCACTCATTCATATATATACACACATATATACATATATAAAAATATTAAAATTTTACTAGTTAAAAAAAATTAAAACTTATGTTTACAAATTTAATTAAATTAATTGTCAAAAAAATGAATTAAATTTAATTAAATATTATTTACATTATTACTAAAAAATATTTATTGAATAACATAACAAATTAATTAAATTTTCTTATTAATTAAATAATGTATTAGTTATATTTAATATTTAATGTACTAATTAAATTTTATATTTATTCATTTAATAACTAAATTAAGATTTTTTAATTTGATATAATAAATAAATTAATCTTCTTCAAAAAAAATTCTTCATTAAATATTAATCTTTACATTTATTTAAAATTATAATAAAAAATTTGATTACAGTTGATGCTTATGTAATAATCTATTAAGTTTAATAAATTAATATTGATATGCTTAAAGTAGTTGTTGAGAGAATTAATTAAATTTAAGTAAAATTATTTGATTATTACTAAGTAATTTATTTAATAAATAATATATATTCATTAAATAATGAGTTAAAGTAATTAAATAACTTATTAAATTAATTAAACTAATTTATTTAAATTACTTTTTATTTATATATTAATTATGTTTTATATTTTACATATAATTAAATGTTATATTTATTTATGTAATAAATAATTTAAGATGATGTAATTTTATATAACATAATATTCTTTATTTTTTTAATTTGATGAATCATTATTAAGTCTTATATATATAAATTATTAAAAAATTATTTATTTAAATAAATAACTATATTTTATTTATACATAAATCGTAAGTAATAAATAGTTAAACAATTATATTGTAATTAATAAACAGTAATTAGTTCATAATTAATGTATAGTGCTTAAACTTTTTTAATAAGTCAATATTAACAATTATGATATAATTATGATATAAGCTTATTTTTTTAAAATTAAGATATAATTGTGATTTCATGAACAATTAATATTTATTAATATATATTTTATTCCGAATAATATGTCATTTACTAATGTTAAATTTATAACAATATAAATTTCAAAATAAATAATCAATTAAATTAATTACACTCATATTTCAATTATTACACATATATATATGCACACACACACATCATCATCCAACTTTAAAAATACATACATATATAAAAAAATTATTTTCATCTTACAAACTTAACAAAAAAATAGCTTATTTGATATCTACAATAAAATTTATCTCTCTCCAAATCATTAAAAAAAATAATCTCTCATTCTCAAATTATGTTATATATTTCTCCAAAATAAAAAGATATACATGATATATTCTCTAAATTTTCTTCAAAAAATTTATTTTCCCAAAATTTTTTCTAAAAAATGGCCAAAACATAAAAAAACATGGTGTGGAATTTTTGATGCCTAAAATTGCCTTTATATTAGACAACATTAATAAGTTGCAATTGTTGACCGATAAGTTTATTTTGACTATGAATGGCCAATTTTAAATTGATGAATGGGTTTATATATATATATATATATATATATATATACGCAAGCCAATATATATATATATATGTAATTAGAAATCTAGGATTCAATTACTAGTAAAATCTAAAAAATTATTTAGGATAATTTCTTACTCATATTTTGAAATTTTGAATAGAATTTAAATGTGAAATATATGTAATAAAATTATTAGCTATCAAATAGGATTGTTATGTCTTAAAATACTACAGACTTATGGTGCTCATAAGTAGGGGTGTCAATTCGTGCGGGTTGAGTTGAGGTAGGGGTATAACATAAAAATATCAAATCCAAACTCAACACAACCCGATGTTAAACTCAAAATGCTCAATCCTAACTTAACCCATATAATTTCATATCAAGTTTAGGTTGACCTAATTTTTAGTCAAGTCACCTAATAACCTGATAAACCTTATCCAACCCAACCTAATCTATTTATTTTATTTTTTATATTTATAAATTCCAAAATCATAATTGAGTAGAAATTTAATCTACAATAAAATCTAAAATTTGGCATAATAATTAAGGGAACACATGGCAGATGGCAGTAATGCGATGGGGGCGCATAGCAACAGAGGAGGCTAGGATTTCTCTGTTTTTTTGGAGCAGGAGGTGAGAAGAGTTATGTTTAGTAATTACACATCGCACAGCAACAAAGAAGGCTAAGCTTTCTCTATTTTTTGGAGTAGAAGGTGAGGAGGGTTGTGTTTGGTGATTTGATCAATTGTCTTTGAATTTAAAGAATAAAAGTGTTATTACTTATTTGTTAATAAAGTTATTATAATTTGTAAATTTGTAAATTGTAATTGAATTTTCAAAATTTAAATTTTTGGATATATATATATATATATGTGTGTGTGTGTGTGTGTGTATTATTTGTATTTTATTTTAATTAGTTAAAATTTTTGTCGAGTCGGGTCGGGTCGGGTCATGTTTATTGGATTATTGGGTCATCCCACTTATTTTTTTCAGGTTACACGGGTTGACTTGAAAACAACCCAACCTTTTTTTTTTTTTGGTCATTTTCTGGTCTGACCCAATTTGACCCAAACCCATACCTAATTTTTTTCAAGCGAGTCATTATTGGGTCATCGGGTTGGGTTTGACTTTGACACCCTTATTCATAAGGCTAGTCTTAAGTAAATTTAGTCTAGTTAGTCAGTTAAATTGGTGATTGATGTGCTTATTAAATGAATTCATGTGACTAATTTGATTCGATTGATTATGAGATAGATAATTAACTTATAGAATTGATCCAAAAGGTGCGTGTCTATACCTGTATATATATTGTTTCAAAATCCAAAAGAATATATGTTATAGTAATTTGATTGCAACTTATTTTAAGTTACACTGCACTATAACTGTATTCCACTGCGCACAGAAACTACTTTATTTTGTTTTGGTATTATTTCAGGCATTATTTTGGTAAGGTCACACCTTACCCGAAGTGATAAAAGAATGTTACGGTGGGAGTCATAAGGTTGACTTGCTACAGTAAATACTGTCTGATCATCGTATTTAAATTGTTAGTTTAGGGAATTGGTTGTTAACTTCTTGACTATTATTGTTAGACTACTTTATAAATTCTACCTATGTTTTCTCGAATAATTTTTACTGTACAAATAATTTTTAATTCAAGAACTCACTTTGCACACACTTGGCACTCAGTAAATCTTTTGCTTACACTCGTTTTCTTCTTTAACTTCCTTCTGACAGACATAGATCCTAGCCCTAGTGAGGCTGTTGATTTGCTTATGCGGAGAACTCGAATTGAAGGTTTTCCTTAGAGATGGGGGCTTTGCAGTAGCTTTAGTTTTATTATTATGTTGGTAAATTAGTTCTGCTTTAATGATTTTCAAGTTGAGGAAAAAATATTGGGCATTTTAAGTTTTTATATTGTAAGAATTATTTGAATTATTATGAATGTTGAAATTTTTCTTTATTTAAGATTATAATTTTTAATATGTGATGTTGTTTATTTACGATTTAGTTTCACGCCTTAAAATTAAACTGTACGATTCGAAATTTGAAGCGTGACACTGGCAATGAGAGGTAGCAGCCATAGGCCCGAAATGCGTAGGAGAAAACAAAGGGAAAAACTGAGCTATGCCCTCTCACCCGTAGTTAAGTAATACTATTTGTTAAATGTTGTTTATATATTAATTATGTGTATATATACACTCATATACGTATATACTTATATTTATACCATAAAAACGAGTGTCTCGTAGTAATTTGTGTGTATCCGAAAGCTACGGAAATGAGAATACTGATAGCCAGCATCATAATCATCAACATTTTATTTATTTCCGTCTCTAAGTTTTCAAATTTTAAAATCTTTATCATACCTAATGATGAAAGAGGAAGATACGCGATTAAGATAAATAATTAAAAACTTGGGTTGAGTTTGATTTGTTAGACATAACTAACTAATTTTGAACATTATCTTTTTCGTGTGATAAGATTTGAGGATCAGCTCGAACTCTATCAAAAGTAATAAATTATATATACGATATTGATGCGCGTTTGGTTCAATTAAAAGTTGTTCGAATTTGATTTCATAATAATAAAGTTAATATAATGTATAATTTTAAACTCGATAAAAAAATTCAAATTAAATTTTAAAATAATAAATCTATACTATTATATATAGCACAACAGTGTATGACCCACGATTATGCAATTTTAGTTTTAATTGTGCAATTTTGGCCAAATGATAAATTCTTAAAATTGAGTATTTTAATTCGATTAAAAAATTTCATTAGTGGTTGATTATTATCTCTAACCAATATGATTGTATCTTATACCTAATTTTCTTTCATTCAAAATTCAAAATTATATATAGCACAAAGGTGTAAGATCCACAATTGTGCAATTTTGATCAAATTCTGATTTCTTAGAATTTTGAATTTTTACTTAAATTTTAAAATTAATTTTTAGTTATTAAATTTAATATTATTTATTCCTTTTAAAGATGTCTAGATTTTTTAAATCATTTTATTGATTAGAACAAATTATTCTTTGTTTGGATCCCTACGTCGTTCCATTCCATTTAGGATTAGGAATAGGCGTAATTGGACCTGCTTTTTCCATATCTCTCGTTATTTTTGGGACCCTATTCACCTCTTTGAGCTTCTATTGAATCGAAAAATCAAATAACCTCTAATATCAAAAAATGATTCATATTATTTATAAAATCTCTTTCATCTCTACTCTCAATATGTAAAAGATTCCTTGATCATTTGAATTCTATAATTTGTTAAGTTTTTCATTATTTTTTATTATTTTTAATAACTAATTTATATCTATACAACTATATAGAGAGTATTTCGAAAGCCATTTCATTAACATTCTTAGTTTCTAGCATTTTTTCACTCTATTCATTGTTGCCCTTTCTTCTCTTGCATTTTTTTCTCTCTCACTTCGTGTGTCTCTTTATTTCATTCTTCAAATTGTTTATTGTTTATTTGATTTCATTGTTCACTTTTTTTATTTATTTATTTTTTATTTTAGGTACGCTAAATGATGAAAGGGATTTTTTGAATTTTAATGCTATAATTTTCTTTTCAACAATAAATAAAGTATATCTTTTAGCTTTTATTGCTATTAAATTTGTGAACTTTGATATCTTTTCTGTTTATTACTTAGTTTAGGTTATCCATTCATTTATTTAATTTTTTTTAATTTCCCTTTTTGTTCATTTAATTTTATAATTTTGTGAGATAAGATATATTAATTGCTCTAGATATTATTCTAATTTTGTTTCATTATTATTAGTTATATCTTTCTCTTTAATTATAGATAAATTTTTTTATTTGATTTTAATTTTATTTAAATTGTTATACATTCAGTATCCTTTTACTCATTTTTTGAATCAAATTATTAATTTATTTGTTAAGTTTTGTAATTTATTTTTAAATTCTCTCTTTTTGTTTGTTCATCTAAGTTTATAATTTTATACGATGAGATCTATTCTTTGGTTTTAATATTTTTATATTTATTTTATTTTTTTGAATATTTATAATTTTAAAAGTGTCATTAATTTACTTTTTTATTCATATATATGTAATTATGTATATCTAAGTATGTATAATTTGAACATTTTTTAAATATTTTATATAGTACTTCATCAATATAGATTCTTAGATCTTTTTTTGGTCTATTTAAAAAAATCATAAGATGTTTATTTCAATAAAAACTACACCCATTAATTTTTTAAATTTATAACATTGATCATTATTTAATCCATCAAAATATATATATAATTTTATTTTTTTATTTTTTTAAATTTTGATTGTTTGAAAGGCTAATAACTTTTTTATTATTCATTTTTTCTACTATTTTCAAAATATAATATGAAGATCCAATTATATTTATATAAAAATTTTGAAAATGATCAGAATAATTTATTTTTTCTATATTTTTTTTACATTCTAATTTCATCCTCATATCATGTTGCTAATTCCTATTTAAGATCAATTTTGAGTTTATATTTACTTTCAATTCACTATAATTTTAACTTTGTATTACTAATGTTGAACTCTTTTTTTCGCTTAATTATTCAATAATTAACTTGTGAGTCAAATTAAAAGGTTTCTATTAGCTTATATACTAACATTGATTCCAACTTAATAATTATTTTATATATTTAGTTTGATTTTTGACTTGTTTTTATCTTATCATAGTTTTATCTTGACTTAATTAATTTTTAATCAAAAATTAAAACTAAATAAAAAAATTTTAAATTCTTGCCAGGCAATATATTATTTAATTCTTTCTATTTTAAATTTTAACTTAATACATACTCATTATTTTTTAGGTCTAAACTAATCTTATGGTACTATAATTTTTAGTGTTTTTTTTTCCAACTTTTTTAAACCATCAATCTTGTGTCCTATATCCTTATCATATATTTATATTTTTTTAAAGTAATTAGTTTTTGATTGCATAATATTTCTTCTTTTAATAAAGTGTAAAATCATATTCATAAACTTTTATCTTTTGAAAGATTTGAATTTTTTAAATTTCTCGCTAAATAATCTTGAAATTTATTTTTCATGACATCATACATATGAGATGTCTTTATATATTCCAAACTTTTAAATACTAAATTTTAAAACTTTAAATTTAATTTTACTTGACCATTTTGAAAATTAATATTTAATCTTACTAATTACTCGAACATTTTTGCGATATTTTTATTTCTATATTGCTATTTTTAATTATATTTATAATTCAAAAATTGCATAAATATATAGTAATTTTAAAGATCCGTACATAGCATAGGGATAATGCTAGTTATCTATACTATTATATATAACACAATGGTGTGGGACCCCCAACTACTCAATTTTGATTGCAATTTTGGCCAAGTGGCAAATTCTTAGTATTTTTAGTTTTTTAATTAAATTCAAAAAATTTCATTAATTGTTGGTTATTAAATTTTATATTATTTATTTCATTTTTAAAGATATTTATTCTTATTTATCTCTAACTAATGTGGATGTATTATATTTCTGGGGAAAAAAAAAACTTCATTAGATAAATGATTTCTTTTTTGAGTTTTCAATTGATAAATCGAATTTAATACTATCTCTTTTATATCATTGATGAGATAATGTCATAAATATTTAGATAGGTAAAACTCTTCTATACATACATATATATAAAGTGGTGAAGTCCAAATATAATTTGATTAATAAAAACACATCCAAGTTGCAAGTATTTCTCATCAAATCTTTCAAGCATTTCACAAAGAGCACATAGCTACTCATTTGCAATTTCCAGCTCCAGCGGTTGGTAAGTGAAATTGCACATGATTTCAAAACTGATTTCAAGTTCCAAAGCCACAATGTTCTTGCTCTCCAAGAAGTTGCTAAGGCTTATCTAGTAGGTTTATTTGAATATACCAATTTGTGCGATATTTATGACAAGAGTGTTACCATCATGCCTAAAGATATTTAGTTGGCCAGACGCATTCATAGCGAGTGTGCATAAGCAGAAGAATAGATACATTGGTGCGGTGGTGGCGGTAGTTTTAGTTAAGGTTACCTATTGTGATTTCTGTTTTTGATATCTCTGAGGGGAGAGCACAAACAATTTGTTGGATTTTGAATTTGGCTCTCTGTCAATTTACAAATTATCTATAGGAATTTTAATTGTGTTAAAAAAAAAAAGTCTTTGAATCTATTCAACTAACTTTTGACATATTTAATTTTATAGGTTTTTTGGAATAGATTATTGTTTTTGAATTCAGGTTAGTCATATACCTAATTTTTATATTTAATTATAATTATATTATTCAATATGTAATGTACCACTAATTTTTGATATATTTAATTTTGTAGGTTTTTTGGAATAGATTATTCTCAAGTTCAGGTTAGTCGTCATCTACTAAATTTACAAGATAAAATTTTTTGTGATTAATTTATTTATTATTTATTTCATAAAATAATTTGTTATAATTAGTTAAATATTTAGATATATATATTCAATCTTGAAGTACCCTAATTAAGAGAAAAAGAGAAGTAAATTTCATTGTCAACCATATATTATTTTAAGACTTTTAGACACGTTATAGTGTCATTAATTGTGCTTAAAGCAGTATTATGCTTCTTTTTAATTCCTAGCATGCATTGATACAATCAAGAGGTAGCTAGCTAGTGATCATGATCCCATAAAGATATGCAAGTGTATTTGGACATGGAGCAACAAAAATTTTGGTGAAACCGTAAATGCATGGCTTTGTTTTCATCATTAATTAAAAAGATGTAATGATTTGACATGTTGAACAACTTTGTGATTAATTTATTAATTTTTTTTATTTTATAAAATAATTTGTTATAATCAATTAGGAATTTTATTATTATTATTCAATATATATAGATACATATATTGAATTGTTATGCTATTATTATATACTATTTTGTATGAAAAATATAGTTTTAATAATATATATAAGAGTTGATTTAGTCAAAAGTATGCGGAATTATATTATTGAATTGTTTTTTGTGTTTTTTGAGTTGGCAATAACATAGATAATATTTTTAGCAATTAATTTCATTTTCTTTTTTACTTTAAAAGTAATTTCATATAATCAATAGGGATTGTACTATTATTATATATTCTACTAATTTTGAACATATTCAATTTTTTAGGCTTTTCGGAATAGATTATTGTTCTCAAGTTCAGGTGAGTCATCTACTTAATTTCTTATAATAAGTTGGATTATACTATTACTTAAATAGTATAGATATGTATTTATGGTATTATTTATAAAAGTAAATTTCAAATCAGTTAATTTACTAAATTTATATAAAATTTATGTTATATTTCAAACTAAGCCGGCACTGCAATTTGTTTTTTTGGCTACCTATACTGCATTTTTTTGTAATTAATTTCTTAATTTTTTACGCTATAAAGTAATTTCATAAAAAAATTTATCATCATCATCATCATGCTCTACTCACTTTTGACATGCTCAATTTTGCAAGCTTTCTAGAATAAAATATTGTTCTCGAGCTCAGGTCGATCATTTACTTAATTATTTTTAAAAAAATTTTATATTAATTCAACATGAATTGTTTATGAATTATTATAGTAGTTTTTTTTATATATATTTACTCTATTTGTTATACTCCTACCACACCCCCATAAAAAATATAAGTTGTTATTTTATAATTTTTATATTGGATGTTAGAATCTCAAATTTGATTCTATATGGGGCAAATTTGAGATATGCACAAATTACCACCCCGAAGCCTAGCTAATATGGTCTTGACTAAAGAGTTGTTTGAGTCAGACCCATGAGCACATGGTCATTGGTTTATAACCCAGTAAGAATTTCTTAGATTTTTCTATAATATGTTTTTTGTTTTATTTTTTAATTAGATGGACAAGCATATCAATTGTGGAGTTTCTTGGACATTCTAATGATTTATTTAATATTTTCTTAGAATGATCTTATTAAGTTGTAATATTACAATTATAAAAAATTATAATTAGTTTTGAAAGTCCGTGATGTATAATGTATTTAAATCTAGGACACTATACATAATCTTGTATTATTACACAATTCAAGATGTAAGCTGAGATTATTAAATTAAAAGCATGTATCAACTTAATTAAATAGTGTATTATCTAAAAAAATTTAAATCTCAATTATTTTGGATTATAATAAATCTGCATTTCAATAAAGCATAAAAATATATATAACTATAGCATTTAAAAATTAAATAAATAAACAATCTTGTGGACATTCACAAATAGTTTGGTCCCAATCTCACCATCTCCATTTGATAGCAATTCATATTTTCTGGGCGTTAAATTTGTATAAGTACAACATGCTTCTGAAAAGAAATTATTTTTCTGCTCTTATTGATCTACCCATTAATTTATTTAATTAATCTTAAACATAATGTCCATTCTTTATTGATAAAATAAAA
Source organism: Jacaranda copaia (assembly GCA_014898725.1). NCBI lineage: Eukaryota > Viridiplantae > Streptophyta > Magnoliopsida > Lamiales > Bignoniaceae > Jacaranda > Jacaranda copaia. The sequence goes on along the minus strand of JACGDI010005242.1, from coordinate 89,736 downwards.
ATAATTTTTTGCTTTTGGATGTTTTAAATTTTTTTAAACTTCGTGCTGAATAATTTTGAAAATTTTTTTTACAACATAATGTGTATGAGATGTTTTTATATTTTGCAAACTTTTAAATACTAAATTTTAAATTTAATTTTACTAATTACTTAATATTTTTGCAATATTTTTATTTCTATATTGTTATTTTAGCTATATTTATAATTAATAATTATATTAATGTATAATAATTTTAAAGAATTCGTGCACAGCATAGGAATAATGCTAGTTATATTTATAATTACAGAGCTTGACTTGCGTTCAATTTAATTAAAATATGGTGTTCACTTATTAAAAACTTATTAAATTTTAAGTTTTTCTCCATTGGACCTCCTGGAACTTATTGTGGACCCACAATCCAATAAAACTACTTAGAATTTAAAATAATAATAATAATAATAATAATAATATGAAAAATTGTAAATTTTTTTTTTAAAATTTAGAATATTCCAAAAGATCTTAGTCAACATAAAGGTTCAGATGTTTCTCAAATGTTAATAGACATTTAAAGAAGATAGTTAATGCATCTAACCAAAGATATGTAAGTGAGTAGGAAAGCTTCTAAAAAGTTACTCTATGAAATATATTTTGGAATATAATCGAAAACTCTTAGAAAGTTTGAAAGAACTTCTTTCACCATTAGATATTTTTAATCTTCAAAGTTCATTTGAGAAGATGAAAAATATAAATAAGAAGGGAGATTTATTTTTAAATAATCAAATTTGAGAATCGGATTTGAAAAGCTGGTGATAGAGTATAATTGGGGCAATTGATATTATTAAATAGTGAGCAATATAACTTGTACACAACAATTCCTAATTTATGCTTGAAAATTTAAAAAAAGTAGACCACGAGAGGGTCCAAAATTCAATCTTAGGTTCAATTAACAAGTGAAGTAATCCTATCACTGTCCAAGAAATAACACTAATATTGACCAAATTTTTTACTATTCATCTAAATTAAACTAAAAAAAAGATAATCAAACGTGAAAAAATAGAGTAAAATCTAACAAATTATCTATACCATGAGCCGTAGTTTGTCGACTGTAGTACCTCAGGATTTGTTAGATGGTGGATACAGGTAGTATATCATGTTTATTGGATAGTGTATAGAGATAAAAAAATAATGACTTATTGTTGCTAGTTGATTATATGTGATTGTAATGATTTCATCATCATTGATAAATTTTGATGGCAAAAGTGCAACTAACTAGTCGGTTACCTCCAAAATGCTTATTGAATAGTAAGTGGAGATGAAAGTAATGATCTTTTATTGGAAGTTCACTATAATGGTCCCACCATCATGAGAAACATTGATTGCAAAGGTGAAATTAAGGGAGATAAATTGGGCTTAAACCTATAATTGCA
>JACGDI010005242.1:75892-88230 GCA_014898725.1 Jacaranda copaia | reverse complement strand
TTTTGAATCCAACTCATAAAAGTCCAACTCATAACCAACCCAACCCACCCATTTGGCACTACTACCTTCTATTTTGTTTATATCATACTAGTTGGAAAAGTAAATGTATTATGGTAAAAGACATAGGTACAATCAATTTGAATCCTCTACCCCATTCTTCATTTGATACTCTATTTTAATTTGATTAAAATATATTAAATATATCTAGTTCTTAATTAATTATTTTTATAAAAAAATATTTAACACACATATCATATATCCATAAAATAAAATAGAAGATGAAATACGAAAAAAAATAGAGAATCTATACTGTATGCATAATACAAACATTCGCATATATGTATGCATACGTATGTAAGTGAATAAAATAATAGAACATAAAAATAATTACAATTAAATAGTTTTTTTTTTCAAGACTAGACTTTTCTTATTGCATCATTAACATAAAAATCATTTAAACTCAATTTATTAATGATAAATTAAGTTTGAACAATTTTTTTTCCTTTTAGTGAGTTAAATTCTGCCAAGATCAATCCAATTAGTTAAAAAAATAATAAATTGTATTTGAAAGTGCAAAACTTAATTATTTTCACTCAGTTACATAAAGTTGAGTTAAGCTCGAATCATTTAATAATAAAAAGAGATTACACGCAACTTCAAACTCAATAAAAAATTCAAACTTGGAGTCATTATGTGCTTGAATATATTACCAAACAGATGTATTTTTTCTCGTCCTTTTCTGATAATTAATTTATAATTAACCTAATATTCTAACAAACATACAACTATACCACATAGGAATATAGAAGAAGAAGAGGACGAATAACAAGATGAAAATTCAATTAATTCCAACAAAAGTGACAGCTTATTTAAGAACATAAATAAATAAATCTATCTTAATTAATTAGGTGTCATTGGCATAATTTGGTTGCTTAAAAAATGCCTAAAAAGAGTTAAAGCAAGCTTAGGTCGAGTTAATGGGACTTCATGCCCTGCCCCTCTAACTGTCACATATGTCAACCCTTCATATACTTGGCTCCATCCACCAACCTGACAAATAATTATTTCAACAAACAAGAAAATTAAATAATTAAATAATCAAATTATTCTAAGATGAATTTGACTAATTAATTAATTAATTATTTATTTACCTTTTTTTTGTCGTACCAAGCATACCAGCTGGTATTAGTGTTCAAATTGAGAGCTTTGATGGAATAACGAGTTGCAGTAAGTGGCAATACGGCATCAGTGTCTCCACTGATAATTTTCAAGGAAAAAGAAAAATAAATAGAAAAAAAATCGTATAAATAAATATAAAAAAATTAATATATCATATAGTGAGGTTAAGTAAATAAATTTTAACTTAATTATAAAAATAATTATCGATGAAAGTGGTGGAGTGAATATAGCATTATGATCTTTTTACAATATATATTAATCAAATTAAATTTATTTTACTGACGAATATGAACAATAAAATCTAAACAACATATTTAAATTGGTAGTAGTTCGTTGATTAAGTCAACGAGTTTTGGATTTCTATAATCAAAAAATGTAATTACTTTTTAGTTTTGGGATTGATCAAAATCGTTTTGAAAAATATTCATAATTGTGAATAATCAACTTAAATATTGAAAAGGGGATATATGAAATTACCTAAATACCCATATTCTGAGGCCAGCAGCTATAAGCTGCTGAAAAATTGGAAGCATGGATCTTGGTGAATCTGTCCACTTCCCTCTTATAGCCTCACTACAAAAGAGATGGAAAAAAACCATAATATGAGGATGTTAGAAAAACTAATTGGTATATCTTTTTTAATAAATTGACTAAATTAATTTTATTTAAATAAAAGAGTACTAAACGAATTTCAATCATTTTTTCTGTCTCCTCCCTCATGTATTATGCTTTTTTTTTTCTCTATTTTTCTATTAGTTCTTCTTTCTCTAACTTTATTCGCTTCATTTTTCCAACCGTATTATTTCATATAATATTTTTAAGTAAATATATTTAATAATTGAGAAAATCTATTATTGTACAAAATAAATAACTATAATTTTTAATTTTATATATGTATTAAAATTTTAAGTATGCACGTCGAATATACCACGACTACTAATTATTATATATTTGCATGTTCATTTGGTGTTGTCAAGTAAAATACTTTAACTAGTGGAATGCTGAGCTATTTTAAATTATACATGATCAGAAGATAGTCAGTTTACTCTTACAATATACGCAACTACAATTTGCAAATTCACTTAAATGGTGGAACTTTTAATTTTATGAATTTTTTATCTGATTGAAATTATCACTGATTTATATTAGTGAGTACTAAGGATGTCTAAGTCTAATGTGGAATCAGACATTAATTTACATAAAATAATTTAAGATTAATTGCCCCAATGAAGTTATTTAACCTACAAGATATGTGTGAATATACCTGCAAGTGACCCAAGGATGAGGGATTCCAGTGATGTTTGCATGAAGAGCCTTTTGCACCTCTGGATTGTTCATATACACTTTTGTATACTTCACAATGCACTGATCATTCCCTCTAAATGTCCAAGGCTAAAACAGTCCAAACATTTCAAAAATAAAAATAAGAAATAGATCAAATATTATTAATAAAATTACATCAAATGGTGATTATAATATCATGTGTGATCGACATTGAGACTTACATTATGCTGTTATTGCATGATCTTACAATTTTTACTATGAAAATATAAACAATATTTTTTTCTAATTGCGTCTACAGTGGTATTATCAAAATATTCTCAAAAAAACAACACACTCTTTAATTATTCTTGCATTGGAGGTCTTTTGAGACCTAATCACTTGTATGTGACCCGAACCAACCCATGACCCGTCTAAAATTGAATGACCCAAATAGCCCACATCAACTACAGAAATATGCCTAGTGTCACCACCTACAAATATTCTTACCAGCACAATCTACAAGTGCAATTCTTATTTTTACCCCTCTCTCCACCTTTGTACATTCTATTCATTTGTTTGACTTCACTATTCGAGGATTTTGTTGAGAAATTTCTATTATTTTTATGTTATATCTTATTTCAAGGGCTAGGATTAAAAAAAAACTGACAATCGAAGCCCAAAGTTCGACTATATTAACCCAATCATTTAACTAGAATTATAATCCCAAACTCATATCTAACTTTTAAAGAGTTATCTTTATACATAAACTATGATCAAATTACTAATTGCAAGATGTTTGCCCTCAAAAAAGCAACTAATTAGTTAAATAATTTGATCTTACCAAGGGCATATTCAGGTTGTTTTTAAGGGTCCCCAAATCAGCGCAGGGAGCATCGTAAATGGCATAAGGATTTATGTCCCCAAACTGGGAGTAGGCAGTGGTAAGAGCTTGGTAGCATTCATTTCTTGGGAATAGAAATGAGTCGTATGGGCAAGACTCGTTCAATGCTGCATATGTTGAGTCCCCTATCAACCCATGGTTCCACCAAAACTCGAATGTGCCGATGTTGTCGTGCACATCGTCAAGAAGTGGATTTCCAAGCTGAAAAATTAAAAGAGAAAGAGAATGAAATCAAATTGTTAGGGAGGGCAAAATTTCATTTAAAAGAAAAATTAACAAAAAAGAGAATAATGAATGGGTGCACTCTTTGTTCAGAAGAAGGGTATGTTAGATGGTATTTGTGTAAAATTATAAACTTATTAAAATATTTAATAAAATATCTGAGAGCTAATAATATATCATTTAGTATAAGTAAAATTCTAGAAAATGAACATATAAACTCTCTAAATCAAAATGTTAGCTCTTATAAGTTCTTTTAAGCAAATTAAGAAATATTTTATTAGTTTCAAAAAAAAATTATTTTGTCCAAATACTTCAACATATCTTATTTTTGAATTACGATCTAATATTTTATAAATAGGTTTAGTAATTGATTGGTCAGATAAACTGGGGTCCTACCTTGGATAGAGTAGATTATAAGTTAAATAAATGAATTTTAGGGCAGATTGTAGATCTGGGTTCAAGGTGAATTATAGGTTTAAGTAAACCTAGAGGGTTCCCAAGGTAAATTATAGGTTTAAGTAAACCTGGCCTGAACCCTCCCCGTATATTAGGTATATATTTATAATAAAAAAAATTAGGGTATAAGATAGGCATGCGTATATTTCAACCAAAAAATGAAACTTTTGTGGCATTTCAATCACTATGAAAAATGATGGAGGATACACCAAAATTTATTATTGTGGATATTTTATTTTGAATTTAAGGAAGTGCTAAAAACTCGTATGCTAAATCCCACTTTTTCTTTACTTGTATTCAGATAAATATCTCTGTGTTTTTTTAACTCAATCAATTTGAGAGTTGCAAAATTTATATATTTTAATTTAAAAAAAAATGGTCTAGCGGGTTGAACACATCGGCTTCGAGATACATAGGGCAGGTTTTTAATTCAAACATAAACAAGTGGGGTGATTTTCTGGACTTGTCGAATCAGCCATGAAGTCACTCCATTATCATCCCTACTTATAATTTTTAAAATTATCTTATAAAATATTAATATATATATAACACCTTTTGAATATATTTAACCAAACACCGTCTTAAAAATGAATGATGCAATAACATATAGACAAGGTTTTTGAGGAATATCTTACCAAGAAACCTTTGAAGTTGATGATAGGATTATTGACTCCTTTATTATGGTCAGCAATGATTTTAGATAACTCGGGGATGTAATGACCTAGGAACAAATTAAATAAAGTATTGTAATTTAATAAACAAAGAAATTGGACTAACAATATAATAAATGGAATATAATCTTGGATATAAATGGTGTGGTACCTGCATAGCTTTCACCAGCAATATAAAATGGTCTGTACTTGAATTGAGGAAACCTATGAAACCATCTTGTAAGGAATGTGTAGGCATCTTTAGCTGTAATAGTTTGGAAAATAATATAAAACTCAATTAATTGCCCCTAATTATGAACGAAGCTAATTGTAATAATGAATTAATTAATGAAATATATAGATACAAAAAAGAAAAGAAAGAAATAGCACCTGTTCTTTGATCACCAGTGATTAGATCAGATGAAGTATTTGAATATGAGAAACCAACCCCCGCAGGTGAATCAAGAAAAAGCAAGTTGGCCTCTGCATCAAACAATTTCACATGAAAAAATGAGACTGTCTTTTGCCACGCTACCTATCTCTTAAGAAAAGAGCGAATTTTTTACCCCTATCTTTCTATTGTCTATACAAAAAGAAAATAAAATAATAATAATAATAATAATAATAATAATAATAATAATAATAATAATAACAATCTCTTTATTATGGCTTCAACGTATCGATCCCGGCCTAAAAAAGTGACTAATCAAATGAATGAAAGAAAAGGTTTACATACGGGTGCTAATTATTCTTTGACAAAAATTTATTTTTGACCTTTTAAAGATGAAACGACTATGAATTGGACCTAACAGTCGTGCTCCTTTCTTACCTATAATATTAAATTTTACATTATAAAGTAAATAAAATTCTAAATCTTCATTAAAATTTCTAAATAGTCCTCTTATGTGAACAAAAATATCCATCTTGTTCAAATACTAAAAAATTCTGATTCTATTCCTAATCAAATTTGACATACCTTTGTTCCAAGAATAGGGACTCAAGGATAGTGTCCGGCCATCCGGCCCAACCCGAAAAGGACCAACCTCCTCCGATGCACCATAAGCTATGGAAGAGCAGCCAGGCCCCCCATTGAGCCACAAAACAAGTGGCTTTGATTCGGGCTTCTTGGTAGCCTCTACCAGCCAATAGAACAAAGCCCGGCCCACCTTTTGATCAACAGTGACATAGCCCGAATATTGAGAGAATTTGACCTTTGCTGGTTGTCCGGGCAGCTTGATGATCCTATCTCTCTCTTGTTGTTTAGGGTATGGGAGACTAGCAATGAGAGGTAGCAGCCATAGTAGGCATATGGTGACAGGCCCGAAATTACGCAGGAGAAAACAAAAGGAAAAACTGAGTTTATTCCCTCTCATTGTGACTGGTACAATTGCTACCTAGGTAGCTATAACTTAGGTTAATCCTTGGGCATGTTCTGGACAGTTTTAAAGAACAAGGTCGTTGGTTATGATGGGAATATTAGGAGAAGTCAATTTTACTCTTCATAAATTAGGATTCGTATTTCATAATTAGATCAAATTTTGTTCATTCAAATAGAGTTGACAAAACCTAGATTGTACCACATCGGTTATGATATACCTTACATATGGCCTAGGAGCACATAGATAAAATGAGTATAAAAAATAAACATGAACTGCTAAGATATGTTGCTGAAAATTAATAAGTTCAACTTGTTCAATCACTATAAATATCAACATTCACAGTAGAAAATGACGGAGGAATGACGTTTTAATTACTCAAGCACTAAGTAGAAATTAGCTACATCAATGATAACTTAGACAATTTCCAAAAAGATTCCTAAATCCAACTCCGAATAACATTAGGTTATTACACATTTAACAAATGACAATTCGATATAAATTTATACTCAATGTCCACCATATTTTGAGGTATATAATTTTGCGTAATCTACACTTTTATTCTCCAACTCGTCGTTATCATATCAATCATTGATTTGAACACTGGATGGTTTTTGTTTGCACACCAACAATCATAATATTTTTATTGCAATTTCGAGATATAGAAATCTTAATCTTCACAACCCATCTGACCTATTCAGTCCCATAATAGATTTTAAATATTTTAAACTATTAATTCCAAACTTACATAAAATTATACTATAGAGTGCAATCTAAGAAAGTTGGAACTTGGATTGAAATGGGCACATCCATGTGAGCGTTGATTGTGCATTATAGCAAGCAAACCTTGATCCCATGCCAACTATGTGATCCAAAATAGATCTTAGGAATTTGACCTAAGAAATCAAGATTCAATAGACTATGTATAGACAACTAGTAAATATACATTGATCTATTTTGTATTAACTCATTAATTGGCTGAGTTTGAGAAACTTACATCGGAAGCAAGTATAGGCCAGTTAATCTAACACAACCCTGTTAAATTATTATGGTTTTTTAAAAGGGTTGACCTGGATAAAATAATTTATATCCAAAAGCGCAATGGGATTAGGATATAAATAAGTCTTTGTCACTTAGCCTTTTTTGAAAATTATTCTCCCTCAATTAGAATAATAATGTGATTTACTTTATATATATATATATATATATATATATAAACTCTTATCTAAAATCTTGCTCCATAAATAATTTCGGAAACAAATTGTTACTTTATACCAAGTGTTTGGCTAAATTTATCCATAACATCTTACAAATTGTACATGTTATTAGATGTTTTTGGACCTTATGATAATTAGATTTTTTTTTAAAAAAATTAAACTTTTAAATAATTTAAATAAAATAAAATTTTGAAACTTATAAATTATTAGTAATAATAATTTCACAACTAATATAATTAAAATTAATGGACTTGATAAGATTATAAAAGTAAGTTAGAAACTTTCTATTAATTTTTTTTTTAAAAAAAAGAGCTTATATAAAATACTAACATCTTATTTTGACAGTGTATAAGATGATTGCAAATAATATATCAAATATATATTTTATGACATCTTATAATATATTTCAAAAAGTTTATAAACTCATTCAATACTTTCTCATTATACTGAGCACTCGTTTGGTTTTATTTTCATTTTTAATTTTCATTTCCATCATTTTCAAAATGTTATAAAGTAATTAATGGAAATGGGTTAAAACTAATATTGTATTTAGATAGATTGTCGGAAAAGTGATGATCATGTTCAATTTAGTATGTTGTAGGTGAAGAGAGATTGTGACAATAGGTTATTAGGAGAAGATATATAAGTTATTGGTGAATATGTTTTAAAAATGAAAATGTGTAAAAAGTTATGTGTTTTGGTAATGATTATTTACAAATTATCTATTTTGCATTATATGTTTTGGAAAAATAAATTTTGAGAGTGGGATTGGGGAATGTAAAATTTGTATTGGGGAGCGTGATGTATGTTTGTTTATTATTTGAAAATAGTAAGAAAATTATTTTGGAAATATTTAGTATGTTTGTTTATGTTTTGTGAGTAAACAAATTCTACTGTAACAGTCAAATCAATGTCCTTTTGTTGGGTTTTGAGGGTGTAAATGAATTTTAATGGTATTTTTTATTATAATATAATAATAAAATATTATGATATGTAAATATATATGTGATAGGTAATAATTGTGATTTAAAGAATATAAAATTTTTGATCATTTGCCAGTTAAATTGCAAGGACAATCTAGCTATTTAGGAACCCATTTGAAAAGAAAAGAAAGGCACATATTTGACTACATTCTTCCAGAACAATTTTGTTCTGGGAGAATGTAACCAAACAAAGATTTTACTTTTGAAATAGTAAAAAATGTAGCAAGTAATTTTAAAAATGAAACCAAATGAGCGCCAAGATTATTAAATACTTCCACGAGAAGTGAAACCAAGGAAAAAAAGCTTTCATTTTCTTCTGCTTTTTTATTTTTTTTGGAGGAGGTTGATCAACTAGTCCAAATATTAAATCGCACGAATCTCCACACACACACACACACACATATGGATGCATCTTCTTAAAAGGTATTGATGAACTGTATTTCAGGGTTGCTTCCCTGAACAACCATAGAAAAGATATGCATTGATTCTTCATGAATTTATGGCTTTCTAAACATCCTTGACTTGTCATGGCATTTAATTTAAGTACTAATAATGGTGTGTGTGTGTGTGCGCGCGCGCACAAATGTATGTATTTTTTCAAAGTCAAAGCTCCCAACTTGGCATGAAGGAAGAAGGAAGCAATTGTTCCCACTATGAGAATTATTTTTGGCTTTCGTCTCGATAGGTGTATTATTCAGCATATTTTTAATAGATTTTTTCTTTTTTTTATCGATCACAACAATTAAAAGAATGTAGCGAAAATTTGAAATGTCATGTTGATCAGGCATGTTGTATTGCGTATTCAAATCATTTGCTGATTCATGAATAAACTTTGTATTCATATTTCAAATTAATCAATCCCTTTTTATATATGAAGAAGTGAAATATCTTGCTTGGCCATGAAGTGGAAGACCAATATATGCGCCCTCTTAAATGGATGTGTATTTGATTAATGAGAAGACCAAGACTAGAAGATGATATTTTGGAGCCATGTTTTGAAAATCAAACCGACTAGCTGATTGGATCGATGATTGGAGGCTAGTTCAATCTGATTGAAGCATAAAAATTGGTGGTGATGAAAACTAGTTGAATCAGTTAAAACCGGACTTGTTGAATCGGTTCAATTTTTTTTTTTTTGAAATTTTAAATTTTTTTAAGAAGAAAGAAAAAGTAAAAAAGAAAGGAGAAATTATAAATTAAAGATGATGATTAAAGATTTTGGACATGTAATTTTTTGAAACATGAATTTATTTTCTTGAAATTTAATGAAATTGTAGTTATATGTGAATGTTTATGTTTAATTTGTTATTTTATTTTGTTTAATTTCTCTTAAATTATGTCAAATATTTAGTGCAGAAGAATTTATTTTTACTTGGAATTGAAGTAAGAAATGAATAATTACTTAAATTAATGTAAAACATGATTTTTTTTATTTATTTATAGTTGATAAATTGTGAAATAGTATTATTTTCTAAAAAATGTATTTAAAAATAAGTAAGTTGAAGTTTTTTTAAAATAATATTCTTTTTATATCAATTGAAAGTTTTATTTTTTGGTAATATTAAAATATTATATATTTTTATAAAATTAAATATAATTATTACATTATTATAACGTCATACCGATTTAACCAGTGGTCAAACCGATTGAATCAGTAATCAGTAAGATTACTGATTCATTGTCCGATCTAATTTTAAAAACATTGCTTTGGAGTATAACGTAGGTAACTTGAAGCTCGACATTTTTGCATATTCAATTAGCTAGAAGCTTAAAGATCTTTGAACTAAAGGTTTATTTTATTTTTGGAGCTCGTTTGCTTGTTTTCATATTACATAATAGATACACAATCCAACTAAATTTCAATATTTTGTTCATTTTTAAAAGCCATTGATACTATTGGAGCCCAGCATGCATTTATGGCCAAATTAGGCTTGTGTATCAAGGCCCTGGGTGTGATACGTTTTCTAACCCAAATTGAAAATAAATTATAATTTATCAAATAAAATAACATGCAAGCAAATAATCAAAGTTGAATATAAAATTATTTAAAATATACAAATAAATTTTAGATACGATACACAATAATTTACTATTTATCCTAATTATATATATCATATCTAATTCAAATACACTAAACAAATGAGCCCTTAGGTAAAAAAAAATTAATAACAGATGTTCGAATTAAATCATAATATATGCTAAAAAAGTGAGTCCATCGTCGAGCACATCATTAACGATGCTAGAGCACAGAGTCATGATTACTGATTTCTTCAAAAAACTATATTATTTCTTTTGTTGATGTGAGTTCAGTTATATTGTTGATAACATTTCACTTTCTTAGTCATTTAATTGTATTATTTGATGCTATAAACTTGAATTTTGCAAATTTATATAATATTCTACATATTACACGAAAATGCTACAAGGTTCTAAATTGTGTTGTGCTGTGGATAAATTATTTTCAAAGCAAGTGGTACGCTATCTTTGTGTACATTAAGGTCTTCTTTGGGAATTATTTCGAATATAAGTAATAATATTATTAAATTATTAGAATTATTTTGATATTTCTTTTCTTTTTTATGTTCACAGAGTATTTGTGAATTCATAGAATTCTAATTCTTCCATTTGTTGGTTCCAAAGTGTTTGGTCCAAAAAGTAATCACAATAATCCTGATAAAGAAATTTTGCGTGAAGGGATTTGATTATGCCACCATAAGACAAATGCACTTATAAAAAAAATAAAAAAAATAAAAAGAGAACTTTCTAAAGAGTTAATAATGGAATAATCTCAGAAGTCTATACTTACTCTTTTTGTGTCGATAAACAATTCAAATATCTCGGGGATGTTTGGTTATGTTTCCTAAAATAAAATTATTTTGAAAAAAATTTCATTATATTCCCAACACAATTTTTATATTCTCCAATATCACTTTTAACATTTATTCTCCCCAAATATATTGTAAGCACAAATTTCTTTGTTTGTAATAAACAAAATTACAAGACAAGAAATATTGTACAAATAAAATTAATCAAATGTGGATTCAATCTCTAATATAAATTTTTTTATTCTTTCCTTCCAAATATGATCTTGAAATTTGGTGAACTCCGCAATGAATGCCTTGTACACCGTGAATCTCCTTGAATTTGATTTGAAATAACGCAAACTCGAGGGCTCTACACCTTAATGTTGAATCAAACGCCAAAAATATACAAGCTCAACGAAGAACGCCTTAAACACCATGGATCTCCTTAAATTTGGTTGAAGAAAAATAACGTCAATTCGAGGATTTCGCACCTTAATCTCGATTCAAACACCAAAATGTATAAGCTCTACGAAGAATGCCTTGAACATTGTGGATCTCCTTGAATTTAATTAAAAGAATTGTTGAACTCCTTCAAAACTCCCCTCACTTGTTGAAATTTGTGTTGTGCACAGAATGAGCTATGGTCACCTCTTTATATAGGCACTTGATTGGAGACTTTTAGATTAACTTGAACTCCTTTAACGATTATCTCAAATATTTTTAATTTGATTAGTCCATAAGTATAGACACTCCTTTAGTGACACTTGTCAATATTTGATTTAAGTATAAAATAAATACTAAATTATTAATTAAAATTAATTATTTATCTTTTGAAATTAAATTTAATAAATTTTATAAAATAAATAAAAATTTTAAATTAATATCTGGCACATTATTTTACAGTGTCATTTTTCAACTAGCCAAAAATTAACATGTCTACACGCATATTAAAATCACACAAAAAAAGACATAACTAAACATTGCCTAAGTTTATATATATATATATATATATATGTTTTTTTTTTTTACGCTAAGAGGAAAAATTTATTCCATATTAGTTACGAGAAACATTTAAAAGGAATGTAAGAGCATGATCTTCCCACACACCAAGATCAAACAAAGAATCTGCAACCCTAGCAACACCATGAGCCACTTGATTCGCTGATCTTCTAACAAAGCAAACATTATAATTTCCAATGTCGCTCAATAATACTTTGCAATCAAAAATCACTCCTCCAAAATAGGAATTATCTTCTATCTCATTTAGAACTACATTCACTACCACTT
>JACGDI010005242.1:49048-67436 GCA_014898725.1 Jacaranda copaia | reverse complement strand
TTTGCATGTATATTTTATGATATTTTTAATCTAATTTAAACTTATATTAAATTCCAATCTTATCAAATAAATATATGTATTCAAACTTATTTATATTTCACAAACTCAAATTAACATTATTTTTTAAATCAAACGATACTATTTATTTATCAATTTTACGATTCCACATCAGCACATCCATTTGTGAACTCCATGATCATACCATAATGCAAGACGGAGGGCAAAAATATCCCATAGCTATTTAAAAAATAAAAACTAACGTCATATCATCGTAAAGACTAAGAGCTAAGGAGGACTAGAACAACACATAAAGCTATTGAAAAAATACAACATCAGAAAGGAAATAATTTATAAAAAATTTTAAAAGGATAATATTAATAATTTTTTAATTTCACGATTCAAAATCTAGCCGTTCATTTATGGGCCCCATAATCAATCTTTAACAAAACCAAAATAGTCAATTTCTTCCGACCAATCAATCATGAATTTTACTGAGGACAAATTAAGTTTTTGTATTCCAACCTCATGAGTGTGACCAAGATAATTTTTTGCATGGGTTTGGGCCATCGGGATTTGTTTGGGCAACAACCTCGTTTTTCATGTGTACTTCGAACCCGTACGTGTGTTGCCGACAGGGTTAACTCGACTAGTTAGATTAAGGTTGTAAGATAATATACCATCTCATTTTTAAAGTTTGTTCTTTCAATAAGAGTTAAAAATAAAATCAATTAAATTTATTGTCAACCTTTGATGATTTTGCATAAAGTTTAGTATTTTGATTATGATAATAAAATTTGACGCATGATTAATGTGAATTATTCCCACCCAAAAATCTATTGAAACTTATCTTATATTGTCCGGAAATTATCTTATGCTGTTTGGAACTTATCTTTACTTATATTAATTTTGACATTATATCTTTATATTTGATTTAGCAAATTACATCTTTTATTTATAAAAGGAAAATCATGTTGCTAATCTTAAGTTTAACTCATCATGGCTAAATTCAATGAATGTAATATATGAAATAATAGACTAATGGCTTCTTTCCTTTTTCTATTATCTTCTTCCAAATTGATAACATTTTAATACTTTAAGGAAAGAGCATTTTTCTGCATGGACTATTAAATTATCTTCAAACAATTTGCAAAGAATTTATAAATCTCATATGGAATTTGCTTTCCATAAATAATTGAATTCTAATTTACCTTTTTCATGGAGATCATGTAGATTGATTCTTATATCTTTCATATTAGGAAAGTTTATTCTTCTTGGCTCTAAATCTTGCATCTCTAGCTTACTAAATATCATAGTCTGATTTAGATGCCATAATTATTTCAAACTATTCTTTTCTTATTTATCTAATGGAATATGTCAGAATGCGCTGGAATTAACTTTCTTTATTTAATACGATCGCTTAAGGATTCTAGCTTAAAATTCATATCTTCATTTAATAGGAAAGAAGACCAGCTTTGCTGCATTATTAATTGAGTCAGCAATTATGCTTTAATCATGACTTTAACGGTTTCTTGCCTTATGGATTGTTTCCTTATTTGTATCTAATGGTTGTTTACCAAACTAGAACTTATAGTTGTTGGTAGTACATCTATGTATTGAAAAATGTGCAGCATTCTATGAGTGAATCACTAAGTCGGGAGAAAACTTCATTAAGTGTCTTGAGGAGTTATGTAATACTCTCATAAACGTTTTGTGCTTCCTTGCTCTACGTGTGTTTTCGAAGGACCCTATGGTGGAGAAGGTCAAGAGGAGCTTGCCTTCAACGGACCTTAGGGAGATGAAGACAAAGTGGTTTGTGTCTCAAAGGACCTAGTAGTAAAAGGGGATGAGAGTTGTACCTACTCTCGAGGGATCCCATGAAGAGAACAAATCAATGCTTGGTTGCTCTAAGGACCTCTAAGTGAAGAGACTAGAGCTTGCCATGCAGAGTAACAGCAACTCATGCATTAGTCCACAGAGGTTGTACAAGTGAATCTAACAGAAGTTCCCCCAAGCTTGTTCACAAGCAGCAGGTTTCACAGTACTCTAGAATCTACCTCATCCCATCTGGGATGCCGGTTTAGTTCTTTACAAAGAGCTAATTTTTTACCCTGCTAGGATGTTTATAATCCTTTAACTTTTCTTACTGTCAAATTACTATTATTACCTATAAAAATATTCTTACATATTAATTAATTTGATAGGTTCAAAATCCTAATTGAAAACTTAGATTGAGAATGTAAGTTTGCCGAACCTCTATAAATACCAGTGTTTATTTGCTTCTATTTTTACTGTTTTACTTATCATTGGTCTGGCAGGTATCTTAACTGGTACTTACAAATTTCAATCAATAACTAAAATTGTTTCTCTACAAAAAACTTAAACAACTTTGAAAGACTAAAAAGTATTTTGAATGATAAACTTTCACTGCATTAAAATCTATTAGGCCTAATTCACCCTCCTCTTAGGCATATAATCACTCACAATTGTCATTGGAGCATTGGTTCTCTATATTGTAGTGTAACTATCAAAGTAAAAGATCCTATGGCCATTAACACTCTTGATGTCTTTGCAAAAGGACAATTGCAAAACCGGCTTCCACTATTTGATGGTTCCAACTATGCTACGTGGAAAAATCAAATGCAAGAATACATAATTGCCTTGGATTTTGAGTTATGGGACGTGATTAGTGAAGTAACAATAGTTCCAATGAAATTGATCGACTAGTAGATGGTTCCAAAGTAGCGACAAAAATTTACCAATGATGATAAAAAGACCATCTTAATGAATATGAGGGTAAAAAATATTCTATTATGTGCTCTTACAAAAGAAAAGTACAACTGAGTTAGTACATATGCCACAACAAAGCAAATGTGGGAAATGTCGGAAGTAACCCATGAAGGTAGCAGTTAGGTTCAATAAGAGAAAATTACTCTTCTCATTCATAGGTGTGAAATGTTCCAAATGAAACCTGACGAAACCATAAGTCAGATGTATGCAACTTTCATGGAAATTATAAATCCTATGTTTGCACTCAGTAGAACCATAAATGAGGAAGAACAAGTCCAAAAGATTCTTATATCACTTCTAAAGAAATGGACACCAAAAGTTACCGCTATTTAGGAAGCATGTGATCTTAGTAGGATGACCATGGATGAATTGATTGGATCTTTCACATCCCATGAGACGACACTACTAAATAAAGATAAAATTTCAAAAATAAAAAAAATATTACTTTTAATACTGATCATGATTCCAAATTAAACATTCAAGAAAACTTTGATGATGACCAGGTTAAGGATGAAATCATTCTAACCTTCCAAAGATTAAAGCAACTTACGAACCTTAAAAGGAAATTCTAGAACAATAGATCAAAACTGAAAGAACCAGTCTGAAAACTCTAAATACCAAACCACCTTGCTGCTACAAATGTGATGAAATTGGACACAAATAACTAAATTGTCCCCCATTGAGGAAATATGCACAACAAGCCAAAGCTAAGACAATAGCAACCACATAGGTAAATCTGATGGCGAACAATTTGACAATAAAGGAAATTGCTTCATGTTAAATCAACTAAGTACCTCATCATGTTCTGATTATGATTCCAGTGATGAAATTAACATTGATAGGGATATGCAAAAATTGCTTAAGCTTTATGAAATTCGTGTCAAAATATTTGTTCATAAAAATAAAACTTTGTAAGAAAAAGTGAATTATTTATAGGAAAAATTGGATATAGCTCATAAAGATAAATTTGAAATGCAAATGGCCAAAAATACACAGACCCTTGATGCTGAATGCAAAAGCAAAATGAATAATTGGCTCGCTAAAGAGAATAATTCCTTAAAGAAGCAAATTGGAAATATGAGTAGTGAAATCAAAGGAAAAATAACTATTGAAGAATGCTTGCATATTGAGGATGCTCTAAACGAATGTTCCATAAGTGTTAAACACACACACATACACGTTCCACTTAGACATAATGTTGAAAATGGTAAAAAATTTAGAAACCAAAAAATTAAGAAATATACCAAATTGATTTCATCAACTTCTAGAATGAATTTTAAACCAGTTAGAAAAATATACTTTACTTGTGGTAGATCTAGTCATGTTAATTGCATATATCCGATTGAGAAATTCATTGTTACCAAGTTTGTTTGGGTAAAAAAAATTATTTGCTACTAACCATCAAGGACCCAACATAGTTTGGGGACGTAAAACAAATTGATTTCTTATAAGTTCATGCTAAGGAACATTCCTAAAAATAGAAGCAGTACTTGGGTAGCGGATGTTTCAAGCATATGACGGGGGATGCATCTATGTTCCTTAAGTTTAACAATTGCTCTATAGGAAATTTCTTTATGCAGATAACACAAAAAGACACATAATAGGTAAAGGTACCATTGGTAAGCAGACTGATATTTCTATTGATAATGTATGGCTCGTTGAAGACCTTAAGCACAACTCACTTAGTATCACTCAACTATGTGATAAAAGTTATGAGGTTAAATTTCATCCTTATCATGGTGTTATTATGCAAATTGAGAAACTAATTTTCACTATTCCCAAGGATGAAAATGTTTATTGTACAATTCTTGATGATTTAACCTATCAAAATGTGGAGTGTTTAGCTATTTTAGATGAAGAATGCTGAAATGCCATAGGAGAATGGGCCATATAAACATGGAGCTTATATCTCATTTCACAAAAAAAGATCTTATCCAAGGAACACCCAAGTTAAACTTCTTCAAGGACAGGATGTGTGATGCATGCTAAAAAGGAAAGCAAATCTGAACATCTTTTAAACCAAAGAATGAGGTCAAAACTTCCAAGCCACTAGAACTTCTATATATTGACCTATTTGGACCTATAAAAATCACTTTCCTTAGAAATAAAAGATATGTATTTGTCATAGTATATGATTATACTCGTTTTACGTGGGTTCTATTCCTTACTCATAAAAATGATGCTCTAAATGTTTTCATTCCATTTGCTAAAAGGCTTCAAAATAAAAAGGGTTATTTCATTAAGAAAATTTGAAGTGACCATGGAACTGAGTTTGATGAAATAAACTTTACTTTATTTTGTGAAAAACATGGTTACATTCATGATTTTTTCGCTCCTAAGACTCCCTAACAAAATGGAGTGGTTGAAAGAAAAATCAAATTTTGCAAAAAGTTGTTGGAACCATGCTTAATGAATATGATCTTCCAAAATCATTTAAGGATGAAGCCGTGAATACGGCTTGTTATATGTCAAATCATGTTTTCTTAAGACCACTTTTGAAAAAAACTCCATATGAATTGTGGTACGGTAAATTTTTAAATATTTCTTATTTGCGTATCTTTGGTAGCAAATGTTACATTCTAAATAATACAGATTATTTGACAAAGTTTGATTCCAAAGTTGATGAAGTTATCTTTGTTGGTTACTCAATGAATAGTAAAGCTTATCGTGTATTTAATAAGAGGAAAAGAAAGGTTCAAGAATCCAAGTATATTACATTTGATGAAACTAACCCATCTTATGCCAAGGACACCTAAAGCAAAGAAATTATAGGATTCAAAGAACTAATTAAGATTTCGGACCTTGAGCCATCAACATTAAATTAAGAGGAACCCTAATTCCAATGAATCAATAAGAAGGGCTGAACAAAGAACCAGAAAGTTTAAACATGTTTTTAGTCACTCTACTAACAAAATCATTCGAGATCTTAAAACTAGAATAACTACCAGATCCAAAGCCAGACAAATCCACCAAATGAATCCAACTGTGCTCTCATTTCAATGATTGAACCTAAAGATGTCAAAGAGTGGTAGAACAACCATCAGACCATCCAGTCGTTGGTACCAAATAGGTGTTTAGAAATAAGCTAAATGAAACCGATAAAGTTATCAGAAATAAAGCTAAACTGGTAACAAAAGGCTATAGTCAACAAGAGGGCATTGACTACAATGAAACGTTTGTTCTAGTTGCAAGGTTAGAATTAATTAGAATGTTTATTGCCATTGCATCTCATAAAAAGTTTATACTCTATTAAATGGATGTAAAAAGTGTTTTTCTAAATGGATTCATAAACGAAGATGTTTACGTTGAGCAACCCTCCACTTCTGAAAATAAAAATTTCCTCATCATGTTTTTAAACTGATAAAGGCCTTATATAGACTAAACAAGCTCCTGGGGCTTGGTATGATTGATTGAGTAATTTTTTCATAAACAATGGCTTTTCTATTGGAATCTTAGATATTACATTGTTCACTAAGCACCAAGAATATGGATCTCTCATTGTTCAAATTTATAATCGATGACATTATATTTGGTACTGCCGATGATCTACTTTGTTAAGAATTTCCCGAGAAAATTAAATAGGAGTTTGAGATGAGCTTAGTGGGATAGCTCAATTTCTTCTTGCGACTTCAAGTGAAGCAAACTCAAAAAAGGACATTCATCTCGCAAGAAAAGTATACAATTGAGCTTCTAAAAAAGTTTGGAATGAGCAAATGCAACCTTGCAACCACTCCTATGAGTACAAATACCAAACTAGAACTTGATGAGGATGGTAAAAGTGTAGACGAGAAAGTCTACAAAGGTATGGTTGATAGTTTACTTTAGTCGTCTAGATATTATATTTTCAACATGCTCATGTACTAAATTCCAGTCTGATCCAAAAGAATCCCATTTGAATGCTGCTAAAAGAATATTGAGATATTTTAAGGAAACATTTAACTATGGCATATGGTATCCACATTCTAAATCTTTAACTTCATAAGCTATTCTGATGCGGACTACAAAAAAGGTACCAACGGTGGTTGTCAATAGCTGGAAAACTACCTAGTTTCAGGGTACAGTAAAAAAACAAAACATAGTTGCATTATCCACAATCACGGTAGAATACATGGCCTTGGGGAATTGCTGCACCTAGGTACTATGGATGAAACATATCTTGCATGACTTTTAAATTCGTCTTGTGTGCCTATCTTCTGCAATAGTACCAGTGCTATAATTATTTCCAAAAATCCAATATTACACTCACGCACTAAGCATATTAAAATTAAGCATCATTGCTTGCGTGATCATGTGCATAAAGGTGATATTTCTATTGAATTTGTTCCAATTAGAGACCAACTTATTGATATTTTCACAAAAACGCTGGAAGAAAGCAAGTTCATTGGAATCGGAGTAAATTAGGGATTGTGTTCATAATTTCAATTTAGGAATTTGGCTTTCAAAAGTGGACGCTACTCATACTTCTTTGGAATGTTCATAAAGAAAGTTTATTATTGCACAAGTTTGACCCTTTTTGTTTATGTAAGGGGAGCAAAAGATCTTTTATTGCATGAGCATTTCATATGAATTTTGAACATGCTAAATTTGACTTAATCCATATGTTTAAGTATTTGACTTGCATTAAGTTAACTTTTTTCTATGAGAATGATTCCTTGCAACTAGATATTTTCAACTAGTAATATCTACTTCTTTATACTAGTATATTCACTACAAAAAAACTAGCTTTTGTGACCGCCAAATTGGTCACAAATTTAATAATAAAGGAGTCACTGACAGTATTAGTGACCGCACTTATGACCACTTATAGCAGTCACAAAAACTCTCGTCACAAATTAAAATTTGTAACCGCTGGAGCATACCGTCACAAATTAGTGACCGCCAACGCGATCACTAATTTTTTTAAATTCCATCACAAAATAATTGATAAAAGAGTGAATAAGTGGTCACTAATCAGTGACCGCTTAGTGATCGATTTTGGTGAGTCATTAATAGGAGGTTAGAAAATGGTCACTAGTCAATGATCGTTTAGTGATTAATTTTGAGGAGTTATTGATAGAAGGTCACAAAACAATCACTAAACAGTGACCGATTTTACGGGGTCATTGATAGTAGGTCACTAAGCAGTCACTGATTAGTGACTGATTTTGTGAGGTCATTGATGGTTGGCAGTGGTCACTAGTGATTGATTCGGTGGCGGTCACTAAATTTTTTATAATATTTTGTTGCTTTTTAATGTTAAATGGATACTCTTTATTCTCGTTTACAATAATGTAAAACTATACAATTTAAAATAATAATTCAGTTTAAAAAATAGAAAATTGTATCCAAAATTCAATAATATTATATATATATATATATATATATCTCTAAATTCATAAACAAAACAAAGGTCTTTAAATATAAACAAATTCATTCAATCCAAACATGTCAATTATAAAAACAAAGTAATCCAAAAACTATATTCATAAAGAACTATAAGATTAAAAAGTAATCCAAAAACTATGTCCAAGAGCTTCAGGATTAGCTTCACTCAAGCCATGATCCGTAAATCTACTTCCAGCACCTAATTATTTCAGTTCATAATAGAGAAAAGTTCATGCAACTGCAAATTTCTGACAAAGATCAATTAATTTACCAAATTATGAACAACATGAGCATGAAAGACATAGGTAAAAAAATATAGAAAGATTTGTTTGGAGGAAGGGGGGCAAAAGTATAGGCACATCATCACAAAAGCACTCAAAATATATGGCATCTATCAATAAATGACAATCACACTACTTGTGTTTCTTCCAAAGACTAAAAATTCTCTATTTTCAAGAAATAAAATTAATAAACTCTTAGACATAATATATATACTAATTAAAAAGTGATCTACATAAGAGAAAATGAAAGGCAAATAAATATTCAAATTACAAAATACTTGGGAAAAAAATAATAGATTGATCCATACCAATATGCAAAAGAAAGGTGTTTCCCAATAGTAGGTCCACCTAAGTATGGATGCATCAAAGTTAGTGTGTAATCAAAATAGGGATTCCAAATAGCGTATATTGCTTTATTCAATAAAATTCTTAACTATTAATTAAAAATAAACTGAAAAATATTATTACAAATAAGATATGAGCCACATACTTCTTGCTTTTTGGTCTAAAGACAATATAAACCTTAATTAATGTCTAATCGTTCTTTAATGCATTATTCCCTTTTATTCTCCATATTTTTTTTATGTCTAGTTAAATGACCTACACCCAAAATAAATTATTTTCCTTTTATTAATAATTCAACAAACAACAATGCTCAAGCAACATTATAATTATGTACTTACATTGATAGACCAAAATGAAGCTACCAATTGCTTGGCCAAATGTCCTTCTTGAAATATCTATCTTCTAAGAGAAACCAATTTCTTTTCCCCTCTCATAAAAATTCTGCAATGAAAGTAAGTTAATTAGACAAATAAAATTAAAAAGAATAAAATTGTATTAAAAATAATAAAATGAATATACAATATCTAGCAATCTCTCTATCTGCAACTCTTTATTGAAAAATTATTTGAGAAAACGCAAACAAAAAAGCTCCTTCAAATGAAAAAATTAAAACTATACCTATAATGGATAACAAAAAACAAAAACCATAAATCCCGTATAATAGGTTGATACAGCCACTGTAACTGACCAAAAGTTTCTTCATCAACCTTAACGAGCCTTTTCTTTATCCCTAATATAAAAAATCCTAATAAAGTCAAACTTATATAAGTAATATATTGTACATTAACCACAAGTCAAAATTGTTTAAATGCTACTTGTGGAGAATATAATCAGCAAGACATCATTTGCAACCAACAATTATATTTTATATAGTTCTAACAACAAATAAATCCTTAATCATTTATTACTTGTCCATTCAACTAAGAGTTTAAACGAGGAGCATAATTCTTCTTCTCAAGCTTCACATACACTTATAGCAGCACAACACAGATCAAAGGCTATTTGTTCCTTACCATCGTCTTCAAGAACATCGCAAGCACCAGTGTAAAGCCAAATAGCTTCCTCAAGCAAAGCATCTTTCAAAGCCCGATAAGAGACAAGGAATAATTCTATGAGACCGTAAGATAGCTCATTAAGCTTATAATAGAATAATTCAATAACAAAGATTCAAAAACTATTGAGAGAAAGAGAGAGAGAAGATATCTACAGTAATAGCCTACTTCCAGTTTCACATGCTTAAAGATCATATGTGTGCATGTATATTTTAAAACATAAAGCATGCATCTAAATTACTACTAAATTAATCTCATCCCTCTCCTTCCATTTCAGCAATATGGGCACAAAGGCATAACAAAGATACAAAGAAGTTCATGCATCATGAAGCAGAAAAGAGAATAATTCCCCATGAGCAAAAATTATTTTTGTTTTGAATCGTATATAATTCTATCAAATGAAATGATATTAAGTTTTGTGATATAAAACTATGAAATGCAAAGCATTTCCTGAGTTGAAAGCCACAATAATAACAATATTATGCTACCACGAAATTTTCAAACCCAATTTTCCAACTTATAAAAGAATCGCAACCTTCACTGGCCCAAAACTGCAACAATAAGCGTTGGATATAGCTACAACCAATAATATTTTGTGGCTCACATAGAGATTTCGAATAATTATAACTTAACACTAAAATAAATTACCTCTTTACGATGCTGCAAAATTTTGAACATGCAATATTAAAAAAAATAACTTTAATTATAAAATATTCAAAAAAAGAAAAAATTCAACAGCAACATTCGATTTTGGAGAGGCTAGTAGCTATTGGCCTCTCCAACAGACTTAGCAAGGTGGAGAGGCCTGTAGCTACTGGCCTCTCCAATGACCTAGTTGTTGTTGGGTCTCTTGGGTTTCTCAAAACCCAGCAATGATTGGGTCTGGAGGGGCCAGCTCTCCACTAGAAGACAAGGGGGGATCTTCAGTGTTGGCTTCGATCATCTTATCGGCACCTTTGCCGATGAGAAATTTGGAAAAAAAAATGGATAGAAGAAAAAAGAAGGAAAAGAAGGGAGGAAAAGAGTACAGGCCTCTCCAGCAAACCCAGCAAGTTGAAGAGGCTAGTAACTAGTGACCCAGCCGCTGCTAGGTCTGTTGGGTTTCTCAAAACCCAGCAGCAATTGGGTCTGGAGAGGGCCAGCTCACCACTGGAAGATAAGGGAATCTTCAATGCTAGCTCCCGGTCATCTCGTTGGCACTTTTGCTGGTGAGAAATCTGAGAATAGAAAAAAAAAACAAAAGGAGAAAGGAAGAAAGAAGAACAAGAGAGGAAGAGAACCAAAACCCAGCTGGTAAAAAGTAAGGGAATGGACAGAAATTAAAATATAAATAGGGCTTAGGGTTTAGTCACTTGGTCATTAGTGGTTTTTGGAATTTTTATTGTTTTACATTTTATTTTGATAATTTTTATTAAACTATAGTAATTAATTTTCTTGATTTTTAAATCTTAATTTTAAATTTTCACTAGTTAGTTATATATGACTTGATTCATATCTTGGTACTTAATATTTTTACATATTATATTTTATTATAAATTTAAAAAATTAGAATTTATGATAAATATTGAATATTGATATTTAGTTTTAGATATGTAGATATAATAATGTTAATTAATAAAAAATTTCTCTATTATTAATATATTGAGGATTAAAATTTATAGAGTTGCGAGATTTTAGGATTTTAACTTTAAATTTTATATTTAGATAAATTTTATTATACTTTTCTAAATTAATAATAGTACAAATCTACACAATAAAGTTATGAAATAATATATTTATCTTATATTATATATATAGAGCATAGTTAGATATTGTAAAATATTTAAAAGTTGTTTGGGTGAGTTTATAATCTTCTCAAAATATTTTATAAGATGTTTGGTTGTTTATAAGATATCAAAAAGTATTTCACAATCTTTTTTAAGAAAAGAGCTTATAAAGATTTTAAAATAAGATATTACAAACTTATAAACTCTTTTTAAAAAAGTAAGGAGTTTTTAACTTATTTTTAAGATTTTAACAAGTTCACTAAATTTTAATTATATTAATTATAAAATTGTCATTATTAATACTTTATAAGCACCAAGATCTTATTATCCAAACACTTTAGTAATCCAAGCAAGCAAACAAAGTATTGATACATTTTTCTAAATAATGAATCATACGTTTATCAATCACATCTAATTTTATCATACCAAGCAAACGAGCCCTATATGTATGTATATTTATAGTTTGATGGTGTGTATGTATATGTATACATATGTAAAGATTGTAAAGAAATTATGTATAATTAATTTAATTCATAATTTATTTTGATATTTTATATTTTTTCAAAACTTATAAATAACAAATGATGTATTACTTTAAAGAAAGCATTCATAAGTTAAAATTGCACATCATTTCTTTACAATTAAAGAAAGCATTCGCCAATTTTAATTAAAATGAACTGGCTCTTAACTATTTATTATTCCATATTTACGTGTATATAAAACTTAATTAATTATTTAATAAAGATATTTGTATGTGAATATTTAGCAATAAACAAAATAATTATTTAAATTAATTTATTATTATATTTAACTTTATATGTAATTGATTATTAAATGAAATAGATTACTAACTAATATATCATATTAAATAAATTTGTAAATTAAATATATTATTAGAATGTTTAATTATATTTGTAATTTTTTATCTGTTTAAAATATAATTTATATAAATATAATAATTCATTTGGATAATTAAATAAATTAATTTTTATTAATATATAATAAGTTATCTGAATAAGTTAAAGCATTAAAGAATTAATACATTATTTGCTAGATGAATTATTTCGCCATAAATAAAGTAATTATTTAAAACTAATTTATTAAATTAATAGATTGTTATGTTAATATTAGATGATAATTAAATTTTTATAATTTTAAGCAATGGCATGATTAATATTTGATAGGTATTACTATTTTCATATTATAACTTCATATATTATGTTATTGTAACATGTGACATTATTTATTAAAATAAAAATGTATTATTTACTAATACCTAAAATTTGTTTGACTTACAAACAATAACTTATTTAAGTGTATTATTTAATTATATATGTAATATTTATCTATTTAAATTATAATTTATAAAAATATAATATAATTAGACAAATTAATTTTATTTATTACAAAAATATAATAATTTATTTTGTTAATTAGAAAAATAAATTTTATTAATATCATAAGTTATCTAATTAACTTAAAGTATTATATAATTATTTAATAACTTCTTTTGTGACCCAAGAAAAATCGGTCACTTATTTAGTGACTACTTTTGTGCCTCATGAAAAATTGATCACTAATTTAATGACCAATTAGTGACTTCATATTTGGGGTCACTAATTCTGTCACAAATCAATCACTAATCCGTTACTATGTTTTTAAAAGAAGTTTCAAATAGAATCGGTCACTAAAGCCAGATTTTTTGGTAGTGATGCTATCTTGGTTTTTGGATGGAAATCCTGCATCAAGACGGGGAAAGCATGAGTATCTACCGAGGCATACAAACAAGAGGAGATCAGGAGATACTTTTCTACTTTCATGCGTCAAATTTTATTGTCATCGTAAAAAAGGGGAAAATTGTAACCTTTTAATGATTTTGCATGAAGTTTAGAGTTTTGATTATGACAATAAAATTTGATTCATGATTAATGTGAATTAATTCCAGAAATCTACTAGAACTTGCCTTATGTTATTTGGAAATTATCTTATGTTGTCTAGTACTTATCTTTCCTTACATTAATTTTGACAGCATATCTTTATATTTGATTTAACACATATTATCTTTTATTTATGGAAGCAAAATCATGTTGTTGATCTTGAATTTAAACATGTGCTTATCATAGCTAGATTCAATAAATGTAATAGATGGAATGATTGACTAATGGTTTCTTTCCTTTTTCTATTATCTTCTGCCAAATTGATAACCTTTTAATACTTTAAGGAAATAGCATTTTTCTGCATGGACTATTAAATTATCTTCAAATAACCTGTAGAAAATTTATAAATCTTGTATGGAATTTGCTTTTCATAAATAATTGGATTCTGACTTATCTTTTTCATGGAAATCATCTAAATTGATTCTCATATCTTTCATACTAGGAAAGTCTATTCTTTATGGCTCTAAATTTTGCATCTCTAGCTTACTAAATATATTTATATGATTTGGATGTCATAATTATTTCAAACTATTCTTTCCTTATTTATCTATGGGAATATGTCAGAATGTGTTGGAATTAACTTTTCTTATTTTATACGATCACTTAAGAATTCTAGCTTAAAATTGATATCTTCATTTAATAGGAAAGAAAACCAGTTTTACTGCATTATTAAATGAGTCCGCAATTATGCTTTAATCATGACTCTAACGGCTTCTTGCCTTATGAATTGTTTCCTTATTTTAATCTAACGGTAATTTACCAAACTAGAACTTATATTTATTGGTAGTCCATCTATATATTTAAAAACATGTAGCATTTTATGAGTGTATCACTAAGTTGGGAAAGAACTTTGTTAAATGTCTTGAGGAGTTGTGTGATACTCATATACGTTTTGTGCTTAAGTGTTGTTAATTCCTTGCTCTATGTATGTTTTCGAGAGATGGTGAAGAAGGTCAAGTAGAGTTTGCCTTCACGGAACTTGGGGAGACAAGGACAAGGCAATTTGTGTCTCAAAGAACCTAGTAGTGAAGAGGGATGGGAGTTGTACCTGCTCTCGAGGGACCCTATGAAGAGAACAAATCGATGCTTGGTTACTCTAAAGAGCTCTGTGTAAAGAAACTAGTAAGGCAGTACTATCAAAATCCTTTGCAATGTTCTTAATTCAGATCTAAAAGAAGAGACTAGAACTTGTCGTGCAAAGTGGCAGTAACTCATGCATTAGTCTACAGAGGTTGTGCGAGTAAATCTAACAGATATTCCTCGGGGCCTGTTCATAAGCAGCTAATTTCACAGTACTCTGGAATCTATCTCATCTTGCCTGGAATTCCAATTTAGCTCTTTGCAAAGAGCTGGTTTTTCACCCTGTTTGAGTGTTTCTAATCTTTTAACTTTTCTTACTATCAAACTACTATTATTACCTGTAAAAACATTCTTACATATGAATTAATTTGACATGTTCAAAATTCTAAGTGAAAATTTAGGTGGAGGATGTAGGCTTGCCGAACCTTTACAAATACCAATGTCTATTTACTTCTATTTTTACTGCTTCACTTATCACTGGTATGACTGATATCATAAATGATGTTTATAAATTCCAATCAATAACTAAAACTGTTTTTCTGCAAAAGACTTGAACAGTTTTTGAAGACTAAAAAGTATTTTGAGTGATAAACTTTTGCAGCATTAAAATCTCTTAGTAGGATTCACCCCCTTTTTGGCATATAATCACTCACATCTA
The DNA here is from genome assembly GCA_014898725.1 of Jacaranda copaia. Taxonomy (NCBI): domain Eukaryota; kingdom Viridiplantae; phylum Streptophyta; class Magnoliopsida; order Lamiales; family Bignoniaceae; genus Jacaranda; species Jacaranda copaia. Next base: position 52,166 of record JACGDI010005242.1, on the reverse strand, counting down.
TAAGTACTTCTTTTATTTTATATTGCATGTAGGAGTTGATAATTATTTTTTATTCAGATAAAATATGTTTAGTCAGACTTTTTTAGATAAGTTTGAAATTTAAGCATTACTAACATGCATTTTGAAATATATACATTCAAAAAGCAACCAGTTCATTCATTTAAAAAATTTCTGTTTAGTTTATAATTAATGTGATAATATGTTGGTACTTAATGACCTAAGGTGATTATTTCTGAAAAAAATTCTTCAAAAAATGAGTAGTAGTAGTAGTGACGTTGGAAAATATGTTGAAGTTGAAGCTATTTTTAATTTATTTTTTTACATAAATTTTTGTATCTGATGTGGGATAATCCAGTAGACCCAGCTTCAAATGAGACAGCCTAGGAGGCTCAACATGATACGGGATAATTCAGTGGGCCCAACTTCAGACGAAACAGCCTATGAAGCCCAAAGGCACATCTATCTGATCAACCTGTATCGACCTCATTTGGTAAGCCCCGCGGTCGACCCGTATCGACCCAAGGGCTATTTCAGAAGTTTTAGCATTCAAGTCCAGTCGACATGAATCGACCTCCGGGTATAAGCTGTACAAGTCGAACCTCTCGGCATTGATGACACGTAGCAACTCATGTGACTACTGCCAACTGATGTAACCGCTTTTAACAACTCCAACAACCTTGCCAACAACTCTGGCAGGGATGTGTTCTTACTAGCCGGGTTATTCGAAAAAATAGGAGATTGCGCCATCTGGCACAGTACCGGAATCTAAATAAAGAATGACTCCCAATCCCCTGTCATGAAAAAAGCTAAGTACACGTGATAAGAGTACTTGGGTAAAATCACGCCCATAGCAGGCTATAAATACTACAAGCACCACCACGCTCAAGGTAATATCATTTACACTATTCACTACATACTATCTCTATTCTTTGACCTACCAGAACTAACTTGAGCGTCGGAGTGCCTTAGCCGGGGGCCTCTCGGCTAGTTGATGTGTATTCTTGGTTGCAGATCGCAAGCCTAAAATAACTTGAATCAACCAGAGTACTTGACCCTCCAGCTCTTAGCATCATCATTTGGCGCCGTCTGTGGGAATTCTTGAGATTGCAGCGTAAAAATGGTAAACAAGAGCAGAATAACTTCTGGGAGGGAAGAGAACCCGAGATCTACTTTCCCACCACTCCCTAACCCCCAGCAACACACAACTACTCTGGGCGCCAGTGCCCCCCAGGAACAGCTGGTGACGCTACCCATGTCCCAACTGATACAAATGATCAGTGAGCAGATTTTCGCCCAGATATTGGCTCAGTTATCTGCTGTCCTGAACAAGCACACATCAGTGCCTGCCCTCGCCGCTAGCATAGCTCCGTAGCCACCACCGTCAAAAAACAGACCCTGGGAGCACAGCCTCTCCTACCACGAAGCCAGGCAACCACTTTCCAGGCGCGAGGCCAATCCCAGACATCCACCAATGGAAAAGAGACGCACAGAACTGTGCGAGGAGGTGGCAAACTCTGAGGATCATGTTCAACCTAATCGAGTCCCGCAGCATGATAAGGTCGAACGCCCAAACCGTGACTGCCGTGAGGATCGTAGAGAATCTCCAAATTTAGCGCATCAGTCCAATCGAGCCCCGCAGTGCGATAGGGCCGAACGCATCAAGTTTACCTCCCAGGCTGACCGAGACGAATGGGAAGAAGTTTCCTATCAGGTGTAGTAGCTAAACAGACGTCTCAATGAGATCTCAAGGAGAAACACCGATAAAGCACCAAATATGGACACTCCCCAAAAATCTCGTCGGGACAGAGGACCACCGTTCATTCAGGAGATCATCGACGAGCGAATCACCATGGATGCCAAAATTCCGATCGATCTCCCGAGGTATGATGGCTCCACTGATCCCAACAAGCACCTGATGCAGTTTGAACATATGATGCAGCTGCATGGTCACAATGAATTTATCCATGCCAAGATGTTGGTGACCACCTTTCAAGACATCGCACTAGACTGGTTTGTGAAGCTGGAACCATCGACCATCTATTCCTACGACCAGCTGTGCGACAAGTTCTTGCACCAGTTTGTCAGCAGGAGAAAGGCAAAGCTCCCCCACACCCATCTCCATACCGTTAAGCAGAATGAGGGGGAGTCTCTCCGAGATTTCTTCACTAGGTTTAACACAGAAGTCCTAAAGATTGACAACTCCAGGATCAAATTCTTGATCAATGTGCTGTTCCTGGGGCTCAGGCATAAAGAGTGCGCGAATGCCCTGGTGCGAAAGAGGCCCAGGTCGATAGAGGAACTGCTCGACCTAGCCGAAAGATACATATCCCAGGAGATGATAAACAAGCTCAAGTTTGGATCCTCTGAGGTCAACAAGAAAAAAAAGGAGAGAGACGACCAAAAACATAGAGAACAAGGTCAGTCTCTGATTAAACGCTTTCATGACTACACACCATTGAACACACCAAGGAAGAAGGTTTTGTACACCATCCAGCCCGACAACCTCCTCAAAAGGCCCAGAAAACTGACGGAAACAGAAGCCATGAAAAAGTCAAAGAAGTACTGCCACTTCCACAAATAGAAGGGGCATGACACTGACGAGTGTTTCAACCTCCAGGAAGAGATTGAAAGATTGATCAGATAGGGCCATCTAAAAAAAAAGATAGCCATGGAGGCCAGAGCTGAAAGGGATAAAATCGACTGGACTCCCTGTAGAGAAAGGTCGGTTAGCCCCAAGAGAGATGATAAAGGGAAAAAGTCTACCCAGGAGGACCACCCACCCATCAGAGGAGTCATTGACATGATCGCAAGAGGTCCAATTAGGGGGGACTCGAAGTTCGCACGGAGACAGACTCAGAGGAGACTCAAATCAAATAAGGACACACTCGTGGAGACAACTTTCCACCTTTCTACAAGTACAAAGCCTATCTCATTCACGGATGCTGACCTGGCCCATCTTGAGGGCAAAAATATTGATCATAAAATAGATTGCCCAATGGTTGTGAATATGGAGATTGCGAACTTTGAGGTGCGCAAAGTCCTGGTCGATAACAGCAGTTAAGCAAATATCATATTCTTATCTACTCTGAACAGGATGAACTTGGAAAAGTTAAAATTT
>JACGDI010005242.1:14516-43306 GCA_014898725.1 Jacaranda copaia | reverse complement strand
CCTAACATATGTGTTAAAGTAATCCAAGAGGCAAAGAGACTCATGACACGGGGAGGCTAGAGCAAAGATGCATAGGCATTTTACGTGCACTTCACACCTATGCATCGGCACAAGGAACCCAAGCCTTCGAGTTCTTGAACAAAACTTCTTTAAATTTGAGCTTCTTTGAGTTGGAAGCGTTAATTAGATGGACTTAGCAGTTTTAATCGGAATTACCTAATTTGGCGTAACTCTTCATATAGTCACACCTATTGAAATGAATTTTACTGATGCAATCTTTTAATTTGAGAATTATGTTTAGTCATAATAGTTATAGTAAATTCAGAAAATAGCTATAACTGTTTGAGACAAGAACGAAACTATATTAGTTAGAGTTTGCTATCGGTTGAGTACATTGAAAATAATTAAAGCATTAGAATTCTCCCACTCTCTTTACAGACAATTTCAGTCGATTTATGGATTATGCAATCTATAGTTCCAAATGCTTGTTTTATCTTGGCAGATTTGCTTAAACGTAGTATTGTAATAGAAAGCGAATGTATTTTAAGACAAATTCTAAAATAAAATTTGCAATGTTTGATTCAATTTATTGTATCCTTCAATTCTATGTATCCAATACTCTCTCCCTCTCTCATATTGTCCTCATGTAATAGCCAGAAATCTCGAGAAAAACTGTTCTGCACATTTTTGCTAAATGCCCTTTCGCAATCGAATGCTGGAACAATGCTCAATTGAGTTTCCTTTGCCAATATTCAAAGTCTGCTGATTTTGTCTTGTGGCCGAAAAGAGCTATTTCGGGAGTTAATAAACAATACGGTCGCAAAAATCTTTTGATGGTGTGAAGTTTATGGAATAGTCGAAACCAAGTGGTATGGAAGCAACATGCTGGTTCAGTTAACTTGGTGGTAGTTGCATAAAGAGTAGAAACTTCTCCAGTGTAATCTTTGAGTTAAATGCACTAATGGCAGTTCATGTAGTCTTAAATAATGTCAAAGATATCTCTTTTTTTGGAATAATGATAACTGATTATATAAAGCTCTCCTATCTGAACTCCCTAATTGTTAGGTTAGTTGTATTCTCCATTCAGCAAAACAGGCACCCCACTACATTGTTAGCTCTCTGTTTCTATGTTCGAATTTTCCTTTTGTGTGGAAAGACCATTTTCCTGCGTACTTAACTAATGTAATCCTTTCTGAAATGCAATAAATTTCTTTTTCAACGTTAGAGAGAGAGAGAGAGAGAGAGAGAGAGATTACATCTAAATAAAATTTGAAAAGAGGCCAGAGTTTCAAAAAGAAACCTTGTGGAGACCCATAAATCAAGACCAAATCTCAAATTTATATGTGGCAAGGGTGAGGAAAATTCGCTTTTAATTCGAATTCAAAGATCTTCTATTATTCATTTTGGATCAACTTCTATGCTCAATAATAAGTGATAGGGTCGTTGGTGTATTTCTTGACAAAAATCCTCCAATGCTCACATTAACATTCAATAAAAAAGAATAATATGCAGAGAGAATTATAGAGAATAAAATAAAAATTACATATCTCAAGATGCCAAGTCAAGCAATATTTATTATGATGAGTTAGAGACTTTAACTTAACTTAAAAACCTTTCATGACTTTGACCCAAGTTGTCAAGATTCTTTGATCATATATTCATATTCAGATATTGGGTTTGGGCTTCGACTTTAGGTCTGATTAGTCTAACCCCTATCAAGATTTAACTTAAAAAACTTGTTTGATTTTACAATCAAGATCGCCATTAAATTTTAATTTTGAGTACGCATCTATACACCTTTCCATCTAAATCAAAGGAACTTGGACGATCTAAATTGAAATTTTGAATTGATGTTGAGTTTAAATAGATTTAGTTTCTCTTCAAATTCATATCAACTTGTATTAGATTAAATAAATAATTTGTATTATATGTAAAATACTGTGCACAAAAATTTCAATGCAATATAATCATAATATCTTTCATGTCTTCTGAATTATACACACTAAATTTGGGTGTATTACATATTTGATACTCTTTTATACTTTATTAATTGAATGAAAATATTTATCAAAAGAAATCTAATTTTGAGCCCAAACTTTGCTTCAAAACTAGTAATTATTTTAAAATTAAATATGAATTTTGAAAAAACCAAACAAACAAACACATTCAAAATTTTAAAAGAGAAACTATACGAATTCAAGTCGAGCATGAATGTAAATTAGAAACTAGATTTAGCATATGCTTGTCTAATGAAATGTCAAAATTTTTAGTATTTCCATGAAATAATTTAAGACTTTGTCCGTAACAATTAAAAAAATCATCATTTTAAAAATTTCAAGGAAAAATGTATGTCAAAATAACTCATTTCATTTATTTCTTAGTGCAGTGAATAATCACAAAATTTTATCAATGTTAATATAAAAATTAACTTTTGAATTTTTGATAATAAGAAGTTGGTAGAATGTTATTGAAAAAATAATTTTACTGGATTTTCTAGATATAAAATTTTATTTAAGGGAATTTTTAATAATTTTAACTTTTTCAAAATTTTAGAAAAGTTTATATTTTTGAGATATAAAAATAAGGTCAATTTGGAAAGTATATTTCTATTTCCTTAGTTAAAAACTTAATTTGAAAAAAAAAAAAGGTGAAGGCAAAGTTTTGTAGTGCAATTTTCAAGTTTTAAATTTTCTAAACATCTTTTTCTTGATTTGTGAAATCTAATTAAAAATGGAAGTTAATATATATGATGGAATAAATAAAAAATTTATCATAATTTTAAGAACCAATATGATTTTTTATAATGAAAAATTTTAAAATTACCATGATAGTAATTTCAGTCAAATCATGGTAGCGAGTACTTCTTAGGAAATTTTTAAATTTAGAGATTTGAAAGGATTTCTATTGATTAAGATATTTAATTAAAATGAAGTTAAGATGTATAATAGAGTAAATGAGGAGTTAACATAATGTTAAGTATTCAACAAGAATCTTTCTTCATAATAAACCATACTTTAGAATTTGGTTAAATTACTTCAAGAATAATAAAACACCATTCTTGCATTACTTATTATGAAACTTTAAAATTTTAAATTATATTTTATTGATTTATAAAATTTAATTAAAAATAAAAGCTAATATTTATGATGAAATAAGTGAGAGTTTACCATGATATTAAATAATTAATAAGAATTTTCTTTATAATAAACTAATTCAAAATTACTATTTATAGATGAGTCAAAATTATTTTAATTGTGATAAAAAAATCACTTTTTCTTCATCATAAAATAAATTCAAAATGATCAAAATTTAAAAGTGAGTTAAAAACATTTTAATTGGAAATTCATGAATGGGAACCATAATGCAGGAGGATCCAATGGAAGCAAAAATTTTTAGGAATTGAAACATTTCGTTTTTGAGTAGAAGAGTTAGTTTCAAATACTATTTAATTTATTACATATTAATTAATATTTAATTGATCAGTTTGAGGTTATTGATAAAAAAATTTATTTAAGTCAATTCATTTCGTTTTGTCAAAATTGCTTCTCTTTTTTATCTAAGTTGATTTTCTTTTTTCTATGTGAATTTCATATACATCCCTATGCATAGGTCCAAATTCTGCATCTATAAATTAAGAGGCTCAAATAATCAAAATTTCAATTAATCATTATATTAATATGTGTTCAAATTATTCATTTGAAAAAAATACAAACTTGTCTTATTGAATAATCATGATATTTCCAGAAAATTAAAATTTTTAAGTAGCGGAGGAACACCCATTTTGTTTAATAAAATGCTGAAAGGGATGATTAACTCATCCTATGCAAGAGATAATTGCAAGAATTTATTTAATAACATAAATTTTCATTTTTCAATGTATTTCACAATATAAACAATTGATTGAGTCTTGCAAATTATTTATGGAACTTTATTGAGATTTTTTTCTCATAAAGCAATTTGACTTCAAATTTTGAATAATTCACATAACCTATGCTTCTATTGTAATTCAAAATCTCTCTCTCTCTCTCTCTCTCTCTCTCTCTAGCTAAAATTCAAATGAATGACCGGGTGAAAGTTTTTGTAAAAATCATTGGATGAAACAATAGCAAAATGCAATTGAAATTGAAAATATGACATTTTCATTTAATTCGTAGAACCATTCGTATTGAAATCAAAATGAATTTTCTTTTAGACATGATGTAATACATGCAAAGCTCGTTGATGAACTATTGGTTGCCCGAAAATTCTTAACCTTAATAAAAGCATTCTATTTTCCATAGAAATATATTCATTCAAAACAAACTCCTAAAGATGTTGATTATAAATGAGAAAATTGATAAATAGAAAGATAAAATAAATTTGTATTTACAATATATGAGAATTGAAGAAGAATAAGAATAATCTTTTCTTTTTCTTTTTAAATGATATGCTTTCTTTAGAGTAATATGACTATTCAATTATAATACTTGTTCAAGAAGAATCATATAATACAAAAAAGAAAAAAGCATATTTTATTCAATAATAAAGAATTTGAGCCAAGATTTCCATGTGTACAGAATGACATATTAATATATTAGTGAACGTTGCACGCGGTTCTATTTTATGAGTGCAATGCAATTATTTTATGAGTGTAATGTATTTTTATTTTGAAAATTTTTTATTTGGTATAATAAAATTAATTTATAAATTATATAATAAATTTTTTAATCATCATGATATAATTAAAAAGTTATATAAAACTCTATAGGAAAGACACCATTAAACAAAAAAATCAATATATAGTAAAATTTCCACAACCACATATTTTTTTCCAATCCTAAGAAATTATGAAATAAGTTGTCAATCTAACACTAGTGATTGAAATAATAATATATGAAAATTAGTTATTTTGCCCACAAAATCAAACACCATGCAGTTGGAACCTATTATGAAGGTTGTAAGTTGTGAGAATAGAGAGAATTAGTGAAGAATGAGTTATAGATATGTAGAGAGAAACAGTCACTAGGAACAATTAATGAGGGAAGGAGTGACAGCGACCGGAGAAAAGAAGAGTCAGTAGTTAGGGAATGAGTTATAGAAATTGCCAAATTGAAGAAAGGAAAAGTTCGTAGGGAGAAATAGTCATACATGTTAGTTGTGGATAAAATTTTGAAAATTTGTGTAAATTTACTTTCCATCTTATAGAAGTATTTTAGGTAAAATAATATTTTGATATAGATATATATAGATTTAATACACCATAATATTATTAACATACTATCTATATTATTACACCAACCTATATAATTATACATGATTCAATTCATCAGGATATATGCATCAAACTCCATCACATATTTGAATTTTCGCATTCACCTCATATATGGTTTGATTTTTTATGTCAAATGTCTACCCTCCATCATGATTTAATCAAAATTCTAAAAAAATTATATTAAAATGTGAAAGAATAGTAATTATTTAAAAATTAAATATGAGTCCATGTTCAAATAAAAATGTAAAAAAAAAAAAGAGAACAAAATTCAAAATTTGAAACACTCTTAATTGAAAAATTATTGTATGAATTTAAAAACATGAGTGGCCAATAAGTTAGTTATAAGGTTATCCTCAATAATATAAATGCTATTGACCACCTTTTATATATGAAAAATATTTTTTTGAAAGTTAAATAAAATTATCTTTTTGAGAATTAAATTTTGGAAAAATAAGGTGAGACCAAATTAAACTATACTCTTCAATGTAAAGAATGTATAAAGTAAACATGGCATTAATTTTAAAATTATTACAACTAAAACTGTACTTTTGGATTGCATGATTCTTTAAAAATGAATAGAAAATTAAATAATATTTATTATTGAATAGCGATATCACAATTATAATTAGGTCCTTTAGGTCATTTTGAAAATTACGCATTTAAACTATGAATCATTTATGATTATGAAATTTGAATAGTACTCATATTAAGATTAATTTATTATTTTTATGTCATCTAAAATATCTTAATATTTGAATTTATTTAATATTTTTTAATTTGTACATACATTAAGAATTTATTAAAATTTAAATATTGAACCTCCAACATAATTTATTTTACTAGCAAAAATCTAAAACATGGGATGTTAATTTCATTTTTAAATTTCAATTATTAACAAAATTATATCATTCTTAGATCACAAAAGATTTCTTGAACAAAATTCCAAAGATTTTGATTTCACCTAGGGAATAGGGCTGTCGATGAATCGAATTTTAATCCGAATCTTATGTGAATTTTAGAAATTTTATTCAATTAAAATAACTAATAGATCAGATTTGATTATGAATATTCGTAATCTAAAATAAGTGGATCAGATAAAAAATTAAGTAATATGATCCGTTAAAGATTCAAATTCAAGCTTTAATATTTTTTTATTAAATTAATACTCTTATATATAATACTAAGAAATATTTTAAAATAAAAATTATATATTATATTGACCTAATATCTATATTAACACCTATATTATGCTATTAATATTGAGTTTTTAGTCTAAAAAATAAAAGAGATATTGTTAAAATGTCAAATATAATAATGTATAATAGTTTACCCATATATTAATATAAAGTGAAATAGGGATTTAATATTCAAATATTTAAATTTTAAACTAATATATAATAAAAAGTTGTTAAAAATTTAAAACAAATGTAAATTTACTTTATAAACTCCAAATTTTTATATAACCCAAAAGGAGAACAAAAAAATATTAAATTATGTCAGGTTTTTTTAATCAAATTTCATATATTCATAGAATTTGAATATGGTATTAATTAACAAAAATTATATAAAATATCGGGTCATATTTAAATCTAAATAAAATATAAATTTTAATAATTGAATTCAAATTTAAATATAATCGATTCGATTCAAAATCGACATATTAACAGCTCTATTAAGGAGGATCCAGTAAGACAATGGGCCAAGCCCAAAAGCCCAATAGGCGGTGGAGCAGCACGAGAAGCGCACGTGACGCTTGCTGTAATAAAGCCTGCTAACGAAGGGCATTTTTGGCATAACACGAAACAAAATGAGCGCAAAAGTGAAAGTTGGAAAAAGAGGGAATTGATATTTTTTTATTAAACACAATTAAAAATTCAGCGGACGCGACATGCAATTAAATTTAAATTTATAATAACCGTTGAGATCCGCTGACCCACACGCGCCTGGAGCAGCGATCTGCTGGGCACCACTCTACTGCAATCGCTTTTTTGAGTTGTACGTCGGGTTGGCGGCAACTGCAAGAAGAACTCTTGACAAACTTTCACGCTAAAGTCAACCCTCGCATGAAAAATTTTAAAAATATAATTGCCAAGCCACATAATTTTTGTATTAGAAAACTCATTGAGTTTTATGTATACATCATATTTTAATTTTACTAGATTTTATTACTTGATTACTAAAATTGTTAAAGATATATATTTTATATTATGTTAGATTATTTTTAATATTATAATTTGAAAATATAATATGTGAGGTGCTAGTACATTTATAAGCTATCTATTTTCGAGAGAACGAACAATGTTTATGGTAATATTTGGTTACAAATTATATGCTTTATAATATATATTTTGGGAGAATGAGTTTTGGGAGTAGGGTTGGGGAATGCGAAGTAATATTGAAAAATATGATGAATACTTGCTTATATTTTGGAGAATAGATGGTTGCTTATATTTTAAGGAATAGTTATAAAATTATTTTGGAGAATTTTGATATATTTGTTTATATTTTGGGAGGAGACAATTTTTATTATAGCAGTCAAACTAATATTTTTTTGTTGAATTTTTGAAATGAAAGTAAAATTGAGTGATTTTTTTATTGTTAAAATAATATATATAATATAATGCATATATTGGAAAATAGAAAAATTTGAAGGATAGAAAATGGTATTTTAGAAGAACCTTTTTTTAATATTTTGGAGAAAAAATGAGTGTATGTTTAGTTATATTTTGGCAAAACAAAATTAATTTGCCAAAATGTAACCAAACATAGCCTATTGTATTATAAAAAATAAAAACTTAAGTAGGATATAATATCATACTCTCATACAAGCAAAATCAATAAACATTGAAAAGAATTAGTTGATATTAGCTATTTAATATTCTTGTGCATATAAAATTGAATTTTGTAAGTAGATTAAAAACATATAAAAATTTAATTTCTAATTATCTATGAGAAAAAAAATCACATAAAAATTCAAATTAAGATAAAATTCAAGTCCAATAAAATAAGAATAATTTAAATTTTAATTCGATGTAAATGTAAAACACACACATGTTCAAATTACAATGAATTTTAAGTTAAGCAAAGCAAATATAATTTAAATTTTAATTGGTGTATGTATAAAAGTTCAGACACATATATTCAAAATAAAAATAAGAATAACATAAAATAAAAAAGCACGTATAATTTAAATTTTAATTAGTTTAAGCGTAAAATATCACACATGAAATCAAAATTAAGATAGAATTTTAGTTCAAGAAAATAAAATAATTGAAATATTAATAAGTATATTTCTAAAAGATAACATACAAAAATACAAATTAGGATATGTTTAAATTAAGCATTCAAAAACTTTAAAAAGTATATTGAATTAATTTTTTAATATGATACAAATATTAAGATATCCGATAAAGATAGACTTAACAAACTCAATAATTTAAAAAATAATTTGTATCGTTTATAAAAGATTGATTAGATACTAAATAAGAAAGAATCAATAATGACTATTAAAAAAATAACAAATGTTCCTTCTGTTTCCGTAGCAACACTGCGTGACAGCAGATAAATCCCCAGCAAAACTTCAACCCCGATTTCTCTATCATCACAAATAAACAAAAAAAAGTAAAAATAAAAAACAAAAGAAGAGGGGAAGAAGGTCTCTCTCTCTCTCGTTTGATTTCTCCCTTTGTCTCACCTCAAATTCTCTCTTCCCCTAACCCAAAGATTTTCCTTCCTATCTTTCCCCTTCAGCTTCTTCCCAGCAAGAAAAAGAAGATAAACAAAAGCCCCTCACTCATAATTTCCCTCCTCCTTCTTCTTTTTCTTTCTTTTCTTTCGTCTTTTTTTTCTGAAACCCTAATACTGACGGTTCTGCCCGTAATTTATACCTCCGTTTCTTGCCTGTTTCTTGTTTTCTTAGCGCTTGGCGTGGAGGGGATTGTTTGGATGAGATTGAAAGGAGGAGGAGGAGTAAAGAGGAGAAGCAGCTGCTGCGGGAGTAGAGGATTAGTGGTATTTCATGCCGCCGGAGCCAGTGCCTTGGGATCGAAGGGATTTTCGGAAGCACGAGAGATCCGGCTCGGACCCACGTTTTGGTGGCGGAGGATTTGGCGGCAGCGGCCCCCACAGATGGCGAGAGCAGCACCACCACCCTCATGCTCCGCTGCCTCACCCGCCGCCTTATCATCATCACCATCAGCAGCAGCAGCAGCAGCAGCGTTGGTACTCTGATTTCCGCTCCTCGCGCCCCCTTCCTCCTGGTGAGTAATCAATTGACAAACCATTCTTGATATTTTTGTCTTGTTTTACTACCAGGTTTCAAAAGATGAAGTTTTGAGTGATAAAAATTGAGGTTTCAGTCTGATTAAGCCAAGTTCAGGTTTTTCCTAAAAAAGTTTTCAATTTGTGGGGTTGGAAGTGGATTCTTTAGATTTCTGGTCAGTCGTTTTCTTTTTTTGTTGGGTTGTGGGTGGTGGAGTGTTTTTTTAGCGGTTAATTTTTGGTATTAATGTATTCTTTTTATTGATTTCTATGTAATTTTTGTAATTAGCCATCTGGACCGTTTATTCGCCATAGTTTTGTTATAAAACTTTGTGGGAATGGGTTTGGCGGTTGAATTTGGAGCAGATCTGATGTTAAAAACAAACTCAGAAAAGGTTTAGTTTGTTGATGGAGTTGTATAGGTGCGTTTCTGCATTGTTTTATTTCTTCTGGTAACAAATCTGGTAGAAGTATAAAATAACACTGAAAATATACATTCCTTTGTTGCAGTTTTACGTAGGTTATGCTTTTACCTGTGTTGATTTTTCTCTTTTTTGCATCTTTATGCCCTTCGTTTGGGGGCTTTGAATTTCTTTTGCTGAAGGTCACGGTAAGCAGGGTGGTTGGCACATGTATCCTGATGACGCTGGTCATGGATTTCTGCCTTTAGGGTCTCGATATGGTGACAGAAACTTAGAAGATGAAAATTGTCGGCCTTTTGGGTCTCGTGGTGATGGAAGATATTTCAGGAATAGCAGGGAAACTAGGTCCTTTACCCAGAAAGATTGGAAAGCTCCCTCTTGGGAGCCTGCTGCATCACTGAGTGGTCCTGGGAAGCCTAACACTGAGGTTAACAATCTGAGGTCTATAGAGAACACACAGACATGCCACAACAGTAGCAGTAGCAAGAGCAGCCACACCTCTCATCCCCCTCCAGACTGTCTAAACCCTGCGGATCTATCTGAATCTCTTGTGAAAGAGAAGAATGGGGACCCTGGTGATGGACTGACCAGCACAGATCAGAAATCTGAAAAAGAGAACTGTCTGGAAACGATAGATTGGAAACCTCTGAAATGGACCCGATCCGGGAGCTTGTCTACAAGGGGATCTGGTTTCAGCCATTCGAGTAGCGCGAAAAGCAGGGGAGTGGACTCTACTGAGACAGTGGTTGATGTGCAGCCGAAGAACACAACACCTATTCAGTCTCCTTCTGCCGATGCTGCTGCTTGTGATATATCCACTGCTCCAGCTCAATTGGATGAAACTGGTTCCAGGAAAAAGCCACGTCTTGGCTGGGGTGAGGGATTGGCGAAGTATGAGAAGAAGAAAGTCGAAGGCCCTGAAGATGGTGCTGCCAAAAATGAACTGGTCCTTACTGTTGATAATAACGAAACTCTGCAGTCTCATGCTGCCAACATGCTTGACAAGAGTCCTAGAGTTGCAAGTTTGTCAGATTGTGCCTCACCTGCTACTCCATCTTCGGTTGCTTGTAGTTCTTCACATGGTAATGCGCATGTTTAATTAATAAGCATCTTATCTTCTGCATTTCTTTGTTATTATGGATTAACTACATATCTGCCTATTTGTGTTATTCTGAGCTGTTTTTTGCGCAATAGAAATCTTGTGCTGGAGCAATATAATGGATTAAAATTTTGCTAATTTGGAGAAGGGTCATGTGCAGTGATATAGAAACACAAATGATAATATTTTGTTGTTATTAATTGGGCATATATGATCCCTTTTTGGGCATCTCGTTGAAGGACTTCACTGGAGCTTCTCATGATCGACTTCACTGGAGCTTCTCATGATCAACCAAGACTGGGATAAAGGGAAGTAGAAAAAGCAACTGGTCTGACATCAGTTAATTTAAAATGGGCATGTGATTTTATTTTTGAGCATGGCTTTGAGATAAATCCACCCAAGCTTTTATTTGTCAGGTGCCTCTAATCATACATGCTGCTGGTGGTGCAGAGTTGTGAATTTAATAAATGATAATATACAATTGAGACAGAATTTATTTACTTTGGAGTATTTCCTAACATCTGTAGGGCAGGTGGTGTTTCTTCTGCTTGTCTCTCAAACATCAGTTGGCCTACTGATGCATTTATTTGCTTAAGATGGTGTGAATATGAATGTTAAGGTTCTTTATGCTATAGCCATAAATTGGAATGTGAAATTCCTCCTCCTTGTTTAGCGAACCTGCTTTTGACAGAAATGAGGTTGATAAGTTGTTGCAGCATCATTATGTTACTTGTTTTTCCAAAGGTTTCTTCTCTGGCTTCTTATTCTCATTTCTTTTAATATTACAGGTATTGAAGAGAAAGAATCCATTAAGGAAGCAACCATTGATCATGATACAACTAATTTAAGCTGTTCACCGTGTACTGTGTCCCAGACTCACTATGATGGACCTACTTTTAATTTAGAAAATTTGGAGCTTGCATCTATTTCCAATTTGAGCTCTTTGATAAATGAAGTGGTGCAATCGGATGATACAAGTTCAGCAGGAACTGGTTATGCGCAAAACACTTCGATGACTAAGTTACTGGTATGGAAAGTCGACATATTAAAAGCACTTGAAATGACTGAATCTGAGATAGATTCTCTTGAAACTGAACTCAAGTCATTGATAGCTGAACCGAGAGGTTGCTTGCCTAATCCTGCTGGTTCCAGTTCGTTTCCTAGTGAGTGCCAATTAAAACCTTGTGATGAGCTTGTTGCTGTGTCCAAATTTGCTACTAGACGTGCTCCATTGCAGATTGTTTCATCTGGAGACATGATTGTTGAGGGTGAGACTGTTGTGCTGCAAGATGAACACATTCCCAAAGATGAAGATATTGATAGTCCAGGCAGTGCTACATCTAAGTTTGTTGATATGCTGCCTGCTAGGGAGGACATCTTTCCTTCTGAGACAGCAGAACTTCTTGAAGGTGCTATGGATGTGGATGTGAACAATTCTAGTAACTTGGATGGGAAGTGTTCAAAGGATGGTCTCCAAGAAAACTCTGGTGGTGTTGATAATTGTGCACTTATTGGGACTACTAATTGTGAAGATCTTGTTACTGTTAGCAGCCTACATTGTGATTTAGATGATATTTATGACTCAATATTGTCTTCTAATAAAGATTCTGCAAACAGAGCTCTGGAAGAGTTAAATAAATTATTGCCTGCCAAACAGTATCTTTTGGATACGTCAACTGCATCTAGCGCATATTCTTTGCCAAGGGACTCCTCAACAGTTAAGGAGAAATTTCTAATGAGGAAGCAATTCCTCCAATTTAAGGAGAAGGTCTTAACCCTCAAGTTTAAGGTATTTCAGCATTTCTGGAAGGAAAATCGGCTAGTTTCTATAAGGAAGCTTCGTGTGAAGACTCAAAAGAAGTTTGATCCAAGTCGAAATGGCCATAAAAAGAGTCGTTCGTCCAGTCGTTCTCGAAGTTGTTATGGTAAGCAATTGTGTGCTTTATAACTTATTCTTTAGCCACCCTCCAACTGCACCCAATTCATTTTCGTCCTTCCTATACTTCTACTGCTACCAATTTTGTTTTTTCTTTTCCTCCCCTAAGTTTTTATCATTTGCAATCATGTTTCAGAGCATATCAGACTGAGTAGATGAATGTGGGATCATTTATGTTGACTGTACAGAATAATGCAGGTAATAAAAACTGAAGATTAAAATTTGAGTGCTGGTTAATGAAGGAGGTTGTTGTTCTGAATATTGTCTAATCGGAAACTTATTTAGGGGTGTCATTAGTTTGGCTCTGCATTGACTTAAATCAAAACCTGGTGCATACTTAATTGGCTAATTTGAACTGTAAAATTCAGTTTTTTATCTGATTTTGCTATGGTGTTGTCTATTGGCCGACCAACATAACTCAATATCTAGTTGTATTGTACCTTGTTAGCATCAGGAGCACTTGGAGCTTCAGCCTATTAACTAGAGCAAAGTTTGACTTTGATTTGAAATAATGGAGTAGCAAGGTGTGCTTTTAATTTAAAATCCACGATCTTCTTCTCTTTGAACTTTAAGAGTTGTGATATTAATCCTATTTGTTTGATTTGTCATCTGTACTGGAAAAAAATTGCTAAAGTGCATCCTTTGAAAAATTTTCATTGAACATATTTCCATAACCTAACTAAAAGCAAATACCAAACTGAACTGTGAAAATTGATGAAGGATTTAGTTTGAATTTTTTTGTGGTATTCTGTTTGGTTCACCATGAAAGCACACCTAAATCTGGTTTCTAAAAGTAATATTTTGTTCCCGATGAGCTTTGTCTTTGTTTTGTTATTTCAACCTTTCTAATTTGTCAACCTTAGGGTGAATTTGAGATGAGCTGAGCTTGGGAAAATTTATTGAGCTTGATGAGCCTTTTTTATTCACTCGAGCTCAAGGAAAATTCAAGCTTGGATTTTACACTCAAATTTTCAAGTGATTTCTAACTCAAATAATGTAATATATATTTATTAATAAAATAAAAAACAATTTTAGATTGTATACTGGCTCGCAAACTTTGACCCTAAACGCAGATAGCCCAAGATTTTCTTGAAATAGAGATTAAACTCGGATTCGATCAAGCTTGACTTGTAAAGCTCGCGGGAGCTGGCTCAATTGGTTTGCACCCTTGTTCATCCTTTTACGTGAACAACTTGTTTATCAAATCCTTCTATATGAACAATTTGTGGATCATGGTGGTTCGTGGTTCGTGCATAATTTTTTTCTACAGAACTTAGATCATCTGATTGCTGCAACTTATCTATCAAGAGCTCAAATTGGCAATAGATGTGAGCTCCAAATTTTCTCTCTTATCATCATAATCGCAAGACATCACCTGTATATAGGTGGAGTAGATGTGTCAGAAATACACCAATTAAGGAAATATGAATTTAGATAGAAACAAATATTTTGCTATCCCAAGAATGGTGCATTATTCATCACCCAATCCATTCTGATTGAATTCTGATTCTCAAAAGTTACATTCTTCCTCAATTGTCTGTAGGTATTTTCTACCCACTGCTTGAATACCTCTTTCCTACGTTTAATTTTCTGACTATGTTTGCAGCTGGGGGTCCTCAAACAGTGCCTGCAGATGAAGTAATTGAATTTGTTAATGGTTTGCTTTCAGAGTCGGCATACAAACCTTGTAGGAATACTCTTAAGATGCCGGCCTTAATTTTGGATAAGGAGATGAAAATGTCAAGGTTTATCTCGAATAATGGTCTGGTGGAAGAACCTTGTGTTGTTGAAAAAGAGCGGTCTATGATCAACCCATGGACATCTGAAGAGAAGGAAATTTTCATTGATAAGCTTGCAGCCTTTGGGAAAGATTTCAGTAAGATTGCATCTTTTCTGGATCATAAAACAACAGCTGATTGCATTGAGTTCTATTACAAGAATCACAAGTCAGAATGCTTCAAGAAAGCTAGAAAACATCCTGACTTTGTGAAGCCAAGAAAATCTCAATCTACAACGTACTTGGTTACATCAGGTAAAAGGTGGAATCGTGAGTCAAATGCTGCTTCTCTCGATATCCTGGGTGCAGCTTCCGAAATTGCGGCTAATGTTGATGATGTTGTAGAAAGTCAACAGAAATGTATGTCTAGATTCTTTTTTGGTGCATCTAGTTCTTGCAGAGCTAGAGGTGAATATGGTCCAGCGCGTAGATCAAACAGTATGGATATGTACAGTAATGATAGGGAAACTGTAGCTGCTGATGTGTTGGCTGGTATTTGTGGTTCCCTATCATCTGAGGCTGTGAGTTCTTGCATCACGAGTTCTGTTGACCCTGGTGATGGGCATCAAGATTGGAAGTGTCACAGAGTTGGCTCTTCCAAAAAGCGTCCTTTGACCCCTGAGGTTACACAGAATGTCGATGATGAGTGCTCAGACGAGAGCTGTGGGGAGCTGGATCCTACTGATTGGACTGATGAGGAGAAATCCATATTCATTCAAGCTGTATCATCTTATGGGAAGGATTTTAAAATGATCTCACAGTGTGTCAGGACAAGATCTTTAGATCAGTGCAAGGTGTTCTTTAGCAAGGCACGGAAGTGCCTTGGGTTGGATACAATTCAGCCAGGAGGTGGAGTTATATCCAGTGATGCCAATGGAGGTGGCAGTGACATTGAAGATGGTTGTGCTGTGGAGACTGGCTCAGTTGTTTGCAACAACGGTTCAGAATGCAAGATGGAAGAGGAACTTCCACCTCCTGATATAAAGCTGAATTGTGAATCTGGTATGGTGGGGGATCAGAATTTGAGACCTGATTTTAAGATATCTGAGGGAAATAATGGACTGGGTCCTCTTGATCCTTTGGATGCTCTACCAGTTTCGAAGAATTTGTTGACGGGTGATGGTCAGGTGGATAAGCCTGTTACAGACTTCAATGTGGATAGCAAAGAACAGAATGGTGCAGATCTGTTGCAGGAACTTGGAACTATGGTTGTATCCTCTAAAACGGAGTCTGAACAGGGAGTTGAAGAGGAAGACAGCGCTAGCCTGCCAAATGGAATGAGTGAGGCTGAGAACAAGGCTTTGGTTGAGGTTTCTGATGGGCATTGTGTGGAAGAGAATCAACAAGAAGTGCTTTTGTTACAGAAAGAAAATTTGGGCAGTAAGACAGTTGAGGACAGAGATGCCAATTCTAGTGAAGGGAGCGACATAAGCAGTGCAATAAGTGAGATGAAGTCTGAGCCCCAACAAGCTGGGAATGTTTCTCATCCTTCTGTTGAAGTACATTCTTCCATGCAAGTTGATAAAATATCTGGATATCAAGAGAAGCACGACCTTGAAACCTGTTCTGTAGAAAAATTTTATGGGAGCTCATTGCAGCAGAATGGTCACTTAGCATCTGTGAAGTCATCAACACTGTTTTCTGTTCCAATTAAATATCAAAAAAATCCAAGTCATAATGGTTTATTGGCTGTTGGGGCTAATGGGGTCAGTGATACACATTCTAAGAAAATCATGAGGACAGGTGATTGTCAGCAGCATCTATCAAGTTACTCATTGTCAGATCCAGCAGAGTCTTCCCAGATTCTCCGGGGGTATCCCGTATCTGTGCAAACCATGAAGGAGATAAATGGGGATATCAATTGCCAAAACCTAATTGCCCTTCAAAATGGAAATTTGCATTCAGATCAGCATTCAGAGTTCTTCCTTGAGAAATGTAATGGTTCTAGACAACAGAGTAAAGTTGTTGGGGCCCCATTTCCACCCCTTGAACAGAGCAGGAATCATCCTATCCCCCAATCAGGTAGCTCATCTGCTGCGGATAAACCTTCCAGGAACGGTGATCTGAAATTGTTTGGTAAAATTTTGATATCGTCCCAGCAGAAACAAAGCTCTTCTGTACGACAAGCTGATGATAATAACTGCCAGGACCATAAAGCGGGCCATCAGCCACTGAACCTAAAACTCAGTACTGATCAGAAGGTCAATTTTGATTCTGCTCAGACACAGTTTGATTCTAATTTTGTTGGCTCTGAGAATATTCCTGTGAGGAGTTTTGGTTTTTGGGATGGGAACAGGATACAGACAGGATACCCTCCTTTGTCTGATTCTACTCTCTTGTTGACCAAATATCCAGCTGCATTTAGTAATTGTGCTATCCCGATGGGGAGTAGTGACTGCCCTTTGAATGGTGTCTCTATTAGTGGCAATGGGCTAGCGGACTATCAGGTATTAAGGAATCGAGAGTTGCAGCCTTTTACGCTAGATATGAAGCAGCCACAAGATGTGTTCACTCAGATGCAAAGAAGGAACGGGTTTGATGTAGTGTCAGGACAGCAACAGCAAGCAAGAGGAATTGCAGGAATTAATGTTGTTGGAAGAGGAGGTGTTCTGGTTGGGAGCAGCCAGTGTTCTGGTGTCACAGATCCTGTGGCTGCCATCAAAATGCACTATGCCAAGGCTGAACAGCTTAGTATGCAGGGAGGTAACGTCATCAAAGATGATGATAGATGGAGAAGTAATGGGGATGTAGGCAGATAGTAGAAGCCCTTTTGCGACAAAAACCTAATTTTTGTCGTGTTGTATAATAGTTTTTGTATTTTGTTTCAGCAGTGATAGGACAGTGGACAGCTCTAAAATTTCATCTTTTTTTTTTGGTTTTTTGGTTAGAAGATTTCTAGATCTTGTAACGATGCAGGTGCTTTGTATTTGTTGTATTTGATGAAAATACTGAAATAATCTGTCAAAAGAGATTTGGAGGAGAAAGAGCAATTTCAATTTCTATGCATGTATTCATCTCCAATTTCTTGCAGCCTCTCCTTTGGTGTCATGAAAGCAACTGGTAATTGAAATTTCTGTAAAAAACTTTACAGCTGTACCAGGTTAGCTGGTTCACTGCATTTTTTTTCGAATGATAGATTTCTCATTTGTGCAGCTATTCTTAAGGAATTGAAATTAATGCCTGAAGACCAGTGGATTGAAGTTAAGATTCTTGAGTTTATCAAATTAGGTTTATTTCAAATCCATGAATAATTGTCCAATCATCCCTTTTGTGGTGTTGTAATGCGGTTGTGGTCAGTCTCTACTTGCTCCACAAGCATGATGGGAAAATGTTGTGTTAGATAATCAATAGTTACCATCGGATTTATCGATGTTTTAACGGCTAAATTGATTGTTGCACTAGCGTGCCTTAGATGTGGACTCCTCCTTTTGAATGGCCCGACTTATCGTAATAGAGGTCAATTGTAGATAATAACTTTTCCATCAATACCCATTTGACTTTTTTTTGATGTTTTAGCAGCTAAATTGATTGCCAATCGTAGATGTAGAGTTCTCCATTTTACTTCCACAGAGACTAATGATAAATAATAACTCCCCACTTATTGATGTGGTGATGAAAAGAAACAGATATATATTGTTTTTGTCAAGGTTGATGCATATGGCTATTTGGGGGTGGTTTTTCATCACTATCAAACTGATACAACTTTTAAGAAAGCTAATTCCTTTTCTCTTTTTCTTCTTAATTCTATTTTTGATGGGTAGTTTAGGTGCAAATTTTGCATGTGATGAGTTTGACTGACAGATGGGGCTTTGGCCTATGGGTTGGGGTGGTTGGTGGGGGGATAATGACTTTAGTGAAGGCTTCTTTCAAGATGGTGGGACAACACACCATGACTTATTCAATGCTGATTACCAATTGGATGCCACTTCCTTGGTCAACTCAACCACTTCAGGCACAATTATTCAGTCCTGCATTTCATGCTCTTAAAAATATCTCTATTCTCTCATTTATCTTTTTGCAATTTGAAAAATGTGAGGTAAATATTATTTATACCAAAAAAGAGGCTTTTTTCCTCCAAAAATCCAGTTCATCTTCTCCTTCCGTTTTCTAATGAACACCAACTGTAAAATATTTTTTTAAATAAATATTTGGATGTAGATTACTTATATTTGCCGTATAAAGTGAGAGTATATGAATATTAATTGAGATAGAACATTTAAAATGCAGAAATTCGTGTTTCTCATGAGTCTCGAACTTAGGCAAAAATGATCCGAGTTCTGAAATTGGTGTTAGAGAAGGGGAGAGGATACAGCCATGGGAAAACTTCCTGCACAGATACACCTCAACATCTGCAACACTGTGTTCTTTTTCTGTCAACATTAAGGTCTGCGACTGACTATCACCTACTAAAGAATTCCTTCAGAATTGATTCATGCAAAAGTGTCAACACAACTGAAGGTAAACTTAGGGCATTTTTGAACACAATTTGTTGACTGGGAGCTTAGCAAAGTAATACCACCTTATGCAAAGCTCCCTCAAGTCCATTAGAGCACCAGACAGGTAAATTAGATTTTACAAACAGTTCCTGTATTTGAGTAATAAACTCATATTATCCCAAACGAAACATGGCCAGAGAGAAAGACTTTATACTTAAAAAGCCAGAAAAAAATAATCAAATATCTGTTGACAAACACACCATATGGAGAACAGATACAAATTTTGAGTACGATATTAATACGAGAAATCTCATTCTCGCATTTATTTCACCAATCTCTGGAGGTGCACTGATGGAAAGGAAAACGAAAAACAATACAAGATCACAGATGCCTGCTACAATCTGGAAACAATGAAGTATAAGATAGAACATCATGACCATTAGGCGAACACGTTAGTCGATGATGTGGGAATGGAAACTGGTAGAGATTTTGAGTTCCAGTCAACATTTTCTCTGCAAAGTCCATCTCTACTTCCAGCAACGGCCAACAGATTTGTTGGCCCCATGCTGGAAGTTTCAGCAAATTCCAGTTTCCTTGCAGCAACTGTCTTCAGCCGATGCCTCTCTGCCCTAGAACCAATTACCTGTCCTAAAATAGATGCAGCAATGGTAAAGGCCATTGCTGTCTTAGGCATCAGTACAGATTTCCTAAGCATGGCTATGAAAGGGACAGCGGCATGGACAGCAGCAAACCATGATGGTGAGAATTTTTCAGTGTGTTCTCTCCATATTCCTAAAGGTATATTAGCCGCCATTCCTAAAATGCCAATGACGAGTACTTTTGCGGGCAGAGGTTGTGGCCTAAGGTTTTTTGCAAAAGCAGTTTTGGCTAGAGCGCTCCTGGCGGCAACCACTGCTGGAGGACACCTAAACTTCATGCCAGGAGGAGGCTGGAGGGCCTTTGCTACAAGAGGAAGGACATTACTCACAGCCCGATATGACTTCGCAATGGGGCAGTTCCCATTCTGTAACCACTCATTACTCATTGCTTCATGTTCTGATTTCCCTCCCTGAAAGGAAAAAGGAACAGTCAAGGGATTGTTCAAAGATGAATATGCTGCGATAAGTTAGTGAATCTTTTACTTAAGTACAGCATAAACAGTATCTCAACATAATATTAGTAAAACAGTATCTCAACATAATACTAGTAAAAGTTTTCAGCTATTTGGGAATTTAGGGAATTTTACCAATCAACTATGAAAATTAGATAGACTGACTTAATTCTTACACAGGCAAGAATTGCTTTCTGTTATAAGTGTAATAAAACATGTCCAATGGCTTATAGATGCAGACAGTGACAGACTAGAAAACTATAGTCAAGTACCTTTGAAGAAGATTCCTTTTTGGAGGAATTTGATTGCTTGTTTTCTTTCTTTCGCTTCTCAAAGAAAGCATCAAATCCAAAAGGTCCTCCGGGACCAAAAGCAGAGAGGCTGATGGTTGCTGCCTTTGCTGCCAAAGGATTGAATTGAGCTGGTGGTGGTTCCAATGGAGAATTCTCAGTGCGAATAAATGACCTTCCAGAAAGTGGAACAACACCATTCTGCCCATGGAAGAGTCTGAATGCCATGTCAAAATTGGGGCCATCCTCAAATATAGGACCTTTCCCATCCCTTAACTGAGAGGAGCAAGACAAAAGAAGACAAAGTAGCCTATAAGCATTGCAGTCTAAAATAATGGAGAACACATAAGGCCTAGTTCATGAGTAATGGCAAAAGTAAAAGTGAAAGAGGTAATACAACTTACAGGAATAGGGAAAGCCGTTGATGTTGAGAAGGAGAAGTTAGTTGGTTCATTGATGTTCCTCAAAAATGGACACCTAACAATGTCCTGGTTAAGATGTGAAGATCCCCCATTCAAGTTTCCGAAGAAAAAATCCATTCTAGCAATGTAAATGTCCTGCACAACAATGAAAGGAATCAGAAAATTGAGCATGTTGATACAAGATATTAAACATATTTGTAGAGACGCCAACAATTTATAGCTCCAGACAATGATATCCACCACCGTAAGCTCAAAAATAACAACAAAGAACAAATCAAAATCTGCATTCACTCGTATCCCTGATATGAAGGAGCAACTTTTGGAGGATATCAGACCCACATGAAAATGAATTTTTGATCTTGGATCATTCAATGGCTAAAGTAGCAGTAGTCAACATGTTATCATTTCCAGGGAAGAAGTGAACTGTATGAGTAAGGTTGTTTTTACTACATCATAGTTCTTAATTGCTTCATAAGATAGATTCATACAACAATATCTACTTCTGAGAATTACACATATATAATGAAATTCAGATATACATGAGAAGAGTTCCAACATATTTCAAACAATCCTCTACTGTAACTAGACCTCTTAAACGCCGAAAGATATTGAAATCACTGTTTATAAACATCAACATCAACATCAAAGAGAACACCCTTTACTCTTCATAAATATCATATCTTTATTTTATCATCAAAATGCAAATCATTAACCTTATTATCATCCATGCTAACTATATTCTTAAACCTACATCAGCTGACACAAAACTCATTCTATATAATCTCAGCACAGAGGCCCAGAAATTCTCTTCTGATTTCTCTACAAGGCTAACTCGTCTACCTAAAAAGAAACACATAATACTGGCACGGATAAGGCACAAAAGAAACCCACATGAATTCATCCCATAAAAAGATAAGAATCACAGCTAAACCGAAAAAAATTGCACAAGAAAGAGAAAAATTCCAGCCTATTGACTAGAAAAACGAGCATTAAACCCATTCTTTTTTCCAGTAAACTATCAATCAAAACTCACTTCAAATCGTCATAACAACAATCAAACCCCCAAACCCACGAATCAGAACTTGATAGAAAGCCCAAAAATTAAAATCTTTTCACAACAGATCATATTCACAAACACAAAAAATTGGAAAGCCATTAAATAAAGACAATACCACGACCTTCAAAATTCTAACGTCCCAATGCTCAAGAGGGACTCCACGATCAAAAACCTTGAACAGAAAGGGATCTCTAGAGAGAGAGGGAGAGGGTTTGGAGTCGGTGAGATGACGGTAATAGAGAAGAAGATGAGGGAAATCGTACAAAAGTTGGTATTTTTCAAAGAGAGGGAGTAAACGACACCGTAGGTGGGCACACGCTAATTGCAGGGGCGCGTGTACGCCGAACGCCTATTTAGAATTTTCTTCCTATAAGAATTAATAATTTTCTTCTGTTTTTGAATGGAAAAAGAGTGAGTCAATATTTGCTAGCTGTAACTTCAAACCTCCAAGTCTAAGTGGGGGAACATATATAGTGTTTGATTAAAATTAAGCCAATCTTTTATTTAATGAATATAAATCTTTTGTAATTTTAAATTTTATTTTTGTAAAAATTTTTTTTATTCACACTTGCCATTTATATCAAAATCCACAATGTTTGTCAAATAATATAGCATCATCGAATCTTAGCAGCATTGAGTCTGCTGCTCGGTTGAAACCTAAGAAACAACTAAGGGAAAATTTAAAATAAGAATTGACACAATATTGAAAAGTAGATACTTTGGCTGAATTTAACTCAAAACATATTTGTTGAGGATCATAATAAATTTTCTTTATACACACACACACACACACATATATATATATATATATATATGTAGATATAAAAATATAACTAAAGACATGCATATTGATATAATTATAGAGACCTTTGAAAAATATCTACAAAGTTGAGAAAATTTCATCTGCAGATATGCAATAAAAAAAATTGGAGGAAACTCAGTTTTAATTGCGAAGAAAATATTTCATTGGCCAATGCATAATCGTATTTAATGATTTACGATTATATTATTTAAATTAAATTCAATCCTAGAGCTCTCTCTCTCTCTCTCTCTATATATATATATATATATATTAAAATGTGAACAACTGCTACTTTCACTATTTGGTTATGTAGATTGTTTTTCACATTTATGTTTAAAAACTTCAATACCATAATCTCTTCATAATTAAAAGCCTTTAAAACCATTGCTTTCCAAAAATATGCCTTTCTAACTCATTTTGGTACCCTCTGGAATTTGAATTGCAATTGTTTCCTAAGTTGATTGCTTCCTTAATCAAATACCATTTTTTGTGCTAATACAATAACTAATAGAATAATTCTTTAAGGTAGCACCATTTTATGTTATTTATTTTAATTATATATATATATATATATAAATATAATGTAACTGACCTAGCAAGGTCACTCGTAGAGCCAGCAATAAAGAGGATTTTAATTTGAATTCGATTTGAATCCGATCTGATTATTTAGGAATTTTAACCAATAAAAGATTTCATAGACATGATTCGATTAAGAAGATTCATAATTTAAAATAAATGAAGCGAATATAAATTTTGTTCAGTTTGATCCATTTATAATTCGAATTTGAATATATATATGTAGTGACATATATAATATTGTACGCATTATATATAAATATAATATATCATATAACAATATAAAGCTAGATACATCATTTTATGGTAATTCTATATAGATACATCATATTATATCACATTATATATAATACGATAATTGATATATAAATATATAATTGTTTTATATGTTTGTGTTTGTTCTTTGTCTGGAGTGAAAGGCAAACAAATAAAGACAAATATCCTATTTATTATTATAAAAAAAAGATGCATCAATTATTTAAAGAAGGCACACGTCAAGCTTTTAACCAAGATATGAAGACACATTCTTGGAATTAAAAAAAATGTGACATGATGATTTGAAACTACTATTTGGATTCATATCATTTTTCGAATATTTGAATTCATTCAAATCTAGATATGGCATTGCCAACCACAAATTTTATAGGATATTTGATCGAATTCAAATATAGTTTAGTATTATCGAATTTGGATTCGGATCTGTCTTAATTTAGTCCAAACCCAACTCATTAACATACAGTTGATAATTTTAAATTTAATCTATTTTTCCTTTGTTTTATTATAATCATATTTCATTATTTATCTAATTTGGTTTTAAATACTTTTATGCAACTCCATACTATTATAATCATATTTTGCTATTTATCTAATTTAACTTAGGGAAAATTGCACCTTTGGTCCTATTGAATAGGGAGTTTTACACTTTTGGTCCCAAGCTTGCACTGATCAGCTCAAAATTCTTATTTTTTTTGCACTTTTAGGACACCGTCAAATTTTCTATCAATTTGTTGACAGTTTATTTAGAAAAATTGCACTTAAAATTTTGAGAAATTACACTGACCCCCTAATATTTTGTTTTGTCTAATATTTTTGAAAAAAAATTAGCCTTTATTAACAAATTTGTTGGCATCATCCAAAAATTTATGTAAAAAATTAAAAATACATTGAAAAATTGTTTCAATTATTTTTGAGATAAAAATGACCTTAACCTATTTGTAATATTTTTTCTAGAATAATTTAACATTATCCAAATTATTTATAATAAATTTAAATATATTTTAATATTAATAAAATATCTTAAACATTGAATAATCTTTAAATTCACATTGAGTTAAAATATAAATTTAAAATAATAAACATCTCTAAAGTATTTTAGTTAAATTTAATTAAACTTATTTATTAATTAAAAAATAAAATAAGTATAAAATAAAAACTAAAACTAAAAATTAAATTAATCTCTTAATTAATTTTAAATTACACACTTAATAATGTAAAGATAATAAATATATCTAAAATAGTTTAATTAAATTAAGTTGAATTTATTTATGAATTAAAAAATAAAAATTAGAATAGAATCATTATCTTTGGTAATAAAATTTCATAATTTTGAATGACATATTTTTTATTATTAAAATAATATAGTTAAATTTATAGATTAAGGTAAAAAATTTTACAAAAAAAACTAAAAGCTAAAAATATCATCCCAATAATATAATGCAAATAATTTTTAAACAAGTAAAACAAACAATACAACTAGTAATTTTAAATAAATAAAATGAGTAAATAATTAATTGTTAAGATAAAAAAGATTTTTAAATTATATACTTGATGATATAAAAAAAGTAACAAATATATTTAAACTAATTTGTTTGAGTTAGTTAATTAATAATAAAATAAATAAGTAAAAAATTTAAAAATTAAAAAGAAAAAAAAAGGAAATGTTTTTTTCCTCTTCTCCCCAACCCTAGCAGTCCTCTGCCCTCCCTTCCTCCCTCCTAGCCAGCAGCTGCTTTGAAAGCTAGTACAGCACTAGGATCTAGTATCAAAACTTTGAAACATAAAATTAACTAGTGCTACAAGCAAAATAAGGATCTAATCATGCCTAGGATTTAGATTTAGATAGAGCATTATCTTGAAGAACAAAACCAAGGAGTAGCAAGTGAACACTACACTAGTTCCAGAAACTGCCTGCTTCTAGCACAACGTGAAGACAATGACGATAGCCCTATCAAATCTCTTCCAAACATTTTGAAAAAATATACGGAGTTTGCCAACACCTTGACGAACTTTTAGTTAAAATTTCAGATCAATTGGCCATCTGGAATGTCCTAGAGAAAATTGCCAAATCGGACTCTGTGTAGGTGGATCTCCAGAAACAAGCAAGTCAAATGCCTTGCTTCTATTGAAATGATTCACACACTAATGAGATCTTCCTAAATCTATAGCTTATAAGGTGGAGTAAGACCAGAGATTTACTAATGGTGGAGGTCGAATTTGGGTAGGGGGAAGAAGAAGGAAGCTAAGCTTTCAACACATGAATGCTTACGTTCAAATGGTTTTGGAGGGAAAGAGAAGAATCAAATTCTTCACACCAATAAGCATGGTATGGCCAAACCCTCTCTCTATATCTATATATAGATGTTGAATAGTATGATGCTAAGGTGGCATCACACATTCCATGAGGGGGGCGGCCAAGTGAGGTGTGCTTAGGTGACAAATTTTGAATCCAAATCTTATTTGAATTTCATTTGTATCTTAATAACATTTGAAATCTCATTTCAAATTAATTAAGATGCCATTTCAAATTTCATTTGAGTCTTCCCTTTAAAATTCATTCTTCCTAATTTATCAAATTAAACTCTTTAATTTAATTAATAATCCTTTGACTTAACTCTTTAAGTCAAACTAATTTAACTCTTTAAGCTAAATTTATTAACTTAACTCTTTAAATTAACTTGACCAATTGATGGTCATATTGACACCAAATAATTAGCTTCTTAATTATTGATCTAATTTATCTTTTAAATTAGTTGATTAATTTAACACTTAAATTAATCAAGCCAAAATTGACCCTCAAATTTGGCACCAAAAATGGGTCCACTAGGAGAGATCAATTTTCTAACGCCTTAGAAAATTCTCTCTATTAATTATGAAGCTAATTGAATTTTGTGTGTGACCTAATG
The DNA here is from genome assembly GCA_014898725.1 of Jacaranda copaia. Classification (NCBI taxonomy): domain Eukaryota; kingdom Viridiplantae; phylum Streptophyta; class Magnoliopsida; order Lamiales; family Bignoniaceae; genus Jacaranda; species Jacaranda copaia. The sequence continues at coordinate 16,685 of JACGDI010005242.1, read as the reverse complement.
TGTTCTACCATTCATTGGACTGAGCTTACAACTCATTGTGACTTTTGAATATCTTATATTCATTCTAGTTTAAAATTCCTTTTAAACTAGTTGACTTAATTCAATTAATCTCATTAATTAAAGAGTATCCAATCTCTATGGTCGATGTCCAACCTCAAGCCCAACTAATTGGCCGAAATGAATATTTTGGAGAACCATCATCGCTCTATGCGTGCCATGTAAATACGGTCATTCCATTTCTTATCTCTTAAAAGAGGCTTAAGGCTTAGGGCAAGATATTTGTCGGCTCTCAAATAGCCTTGATACTATGCCTCTATTCTTAATGTTCGATCCCTGTTGTGTGACCTCACCTTTGAAAAATCCCTTTTCCAAATTGTCACATCACCTTACGCAAAGATTTCTGGGAATCAATCATCATAGAACACATAAAAGATGTACTCTCCTTTTACAACAATGAGGAGTTGAATTCCATCTTGGATCTTACAAACCTCCATAACAAGTAGCTCATACCCAATTTCAACCTAAAAGACTCGCTAAGTGGTCAAAAAAGAGTCAAAACATGAGGACCGGACACAAGATTACCATGGATCCTTAGATTAAAGGACTAATAATATTCACTAACATAAGTAGGAGAACTAGCTACTGCTGACTTGCCACACGGCTATCTAGTAGATTCTTTGGTGGATCTTTAATGCCTTGTTCTCTAACAAGTGCCCACTAACATGCACCCGTATCTTATACAATCGCTCATAGAACGAATCAATCTCTAACCCATGGATTTATGTATCATTAGTGCAAGTTTATTCGGATCTTAGATGTCCCACCTCATAAGATCCTATGACTTGGAAGATTTAAGATCACGATCATGTGAGACTTAATCCATGGTCACCTAACCAAGTCCTGCAGTTTTAGGTGATCTAAGGGATTCATTCAAATGCAAGTGAAATAAAATAAAGCATAAGATGAAGATAGTTATATAAAGATATAATTCAATTAAGATTGTATTTCAAGGAAATAATTTATATAAAGCAAATCTTATTGGCTTGCAGGGAACCATTCCAACAATCTCCCATTTTCCCTAAAGCCAATGCCCCCATGGCCTTATGACCCATCTTCCCAATATGTCTTTCAAATACCTTTTGCGATAGGGGTTTTGTTAGTAGATTTGCTATGTTCTCTTTTGAGGCAACTCTCTCCACTCTAATGTTTCCTCTATCAATGATCTCTTAGATCAAATGATATTGCCTTAATATGTGCTTAGATCGTTGACGAGATCTTGGCTCTTTAGCTTGTGCAACTTCTCCATTGTTGTCACAAAAGATAACTACTAGCTCAGCAATACTAAGCACTACATTCAACTCTTGAATGAAAATTTTCATCCAGACACCTTTCTTTGCAACTTTTGAAACTGTAATGTATTCTGCCTTTGTGGTCGACTTGGTTATGGTGTCTTGTTTGGAACTTTCAGCTCACCGCGCTGCTATTGAGGTCATCTACATTGGATTGAAAACTAGAATATGAAAATCCTTAAAGTTTCAATTTTCCATTGTCGTACACTAAAAACAAGTCCTTAGTTCTTCTTAAGTACTTTAGGATTATTTTTTAGGCCATCCAGTGACTTTCACTAGGGTTGAATTGGAACTTACTCATAACATTTAGCGAATGTGCCATATTTGATCTCGTACATTGAACAACATACATTATGCTTCATATTGCTGAGGCATAGGGAATTTGGGACATCATTTTTCTTTTCTCTTTCTCAGTCTTGTGGGCTATAGACTTAGAGAGATGAATGCTGTATCCCATGGGAAGAAATTCTCTCTTTGATTCTTCCATACTAAACCTCTTTAATATCTTGTCAATGTACAGGATTTGGGAAAGCCTTAGCATCCTCCTCAATCTATCTCTATAGATACGTATTCCCAATATATAAGATGCTTCTCCTAAATCCTTCATGAAGAATTGTGTAGATAATCATACTTTAGTGCACTCTAGCATTCCTAACTCATTCCCAATGGAAAGGATGTCATAGACATAAAGCATAATAAACTATACTGAACTCCTACTAGCCTCCTTGTACACACATGGTTCATACACATTTTTGATATAGCGAAACGATTTGACCATTTTGTCAAAGCATATGTTCCAACTTCGGGATGCTTGTTTGAG